>JANSTX010030988.1:0-14222 GCA_027564355.1 Penthetria funebris | reverse complement strand
ACAAAAATTTAAAAACATTTAAATTTTAAATAAAAAAAAAAAAAAAAAGCATTTAATTACAATAAAACTAATTAAAGGTTTTGGTTTATTTTTCGTGATGAATAAATAAAAAAAAAAAGAAAGAAAAAAAAAAAATTAAATAAGAAAATTATTGAATTGTAACTTACCTTCATGGCGTTGACTCATTTTTTTTTTTTAATTTCTAATGAAACGGCGCAATGGAAATTTTATCTTGCCAATTTTCTTGTTATAGCGAAAACTACACTTAAAATCCAATTCGAAAACATTAAGTTCTATTATTAAATATTAAAATAATTTACTTTACAATTAATAATCGTTTGTAATTTACTATTTATTGGTGAAACTATTGTAATGAAATTATTGAAAAAGCACAAAAAATTTTGGAAGGAAAAAAATATTCCTCATTCAATTTTGTGACGTCATATTTACAAGTGTTGTCACATGAGTGAAATTTAATTTTTTTTTTTTTCGCTAAAGAAAATGGTTGGCAATTTTTGAAGTTTACATTAACTGTGACTACGTTCACATACAGTAGATAGATTTTGCCACAAATTTGCGAAAAAAATTAAATAGCATCTAATGAAATTTTCCGTTATTCAATTATTATAAAAAAAATACAGCAAAATACAGAGTAGAGAAGTAAAATAATAGGTGGAAGCAATAATACTTCAATCAGCTTCTGAAAGAAAAATATTCTTATATCAGCAGATTTCTGAATGAAATCTATTTATTTTGGTTGCCCAGTCACTGCAATTATTTTATACTGAACAGATCGATAATGCTTTGAATAAAGTGATGAAACGAAATAGGGCAGTTCGTCCTGATGACGCGAAAATTCATGGAGACGAAACTATATATCTCTTACCATTTTATTAAAATGAGGGAAATATACAGACGTATTGCTCTAACTACATAATGGAATCAAATTTACTTCATCTATCTTTAAAAATATTATGTTATACAAATATTGTGTAATGATTGAAAGATGCATATATGATAATAAAGAACTCCACAAATCATAGATCTTGGGAAGACATTCATTTCATATAATGATTATATCTAGAGATCTCGCGTTCGGCAGGCATTAAGATCTGAAACTGTTCTTGATGTACTATATATATATACTATCTGGTTACTAAGCATCTAAACAAATTGTGGAACATATAAATAATCCAATATTATGATATTTTGTATTATCTGTTGAAATATTTGTACACCAATTCAAAAAAAATGAACAATTGGATACAAGTCGGTTTGTTGTATTATTGTTTGTCGACTGGTTGTATAACTGGATATTTACCGGTCGGTAAATTTCAATTATATGTATATTTGAGTTCACATTTGCTGTTTTTTTCATATTAGAAGCGACAAATAAACATTGTAATAAAGTCGAATGAGACCATAAGGTTTAGAAGTTAAAATGATAACATAGTGTGTCTTTTTTTGCATTTTTATATTATAATATATAGTTTTATTTAATAAAAATGTTTAACACAAAATTATAAAGCATATTATACTGATTTGTACTTGAAATAAGCGAAAAATGAATTATTCTTTGAAATCGTCTTCGGTTTTAATCGTAGGACCAGAACTATCCGAATTTTTGAATTTTTTAAATGAACAATTAGTTTTGTTCATATTTATTTTATCCTCATCATCACTATTTGAAAATTCTTCCTTTATTTTATCTTCTTTACGTTTTCGTACAATAAGCCAAGATTCCATAAGTTTACTTTTTGGTTTCGCAGTAGAATTTAATATATTTATATCATTAATTGGTTTATTACATTTATCAGATTTATTACGTGAATTATTTACTATATTTGATACTTGATGCCATTTTATAATTGATGCTTGTTTAATAATTTTTAACGCATTTTTATCATTAACACGTTTAAAATCTAACCAATCCTAAAAATAAAATTTAAAGATTAATTTGTATACAGATTTCACAATACAATAAAAAAAAAACATAAATAATAAAAACATTTACTGAAACTTGTTGTTCAGTTTCTAAAATTGCCGGTGTTCTATGATGTAACCATGATAATTTTTTATCCGATTCAAATGTTAAAATTGTATAACTATAAATTTGATCACCATTTCCATCTGTCCATACATCAAATAAACCTGCCATTTTAAAGAGATTTAAATTTTCCAATCGAAATGTTTCTTTATTTTCAATTTTAATGTCATTAATTTGTGGCATATATATATAATAGGCTGCTCTTTCCGATGGTTTAGATGATTTTGTTGTTTGCCATTCATAAAAACCTTCACATAAAATGACACAACGTTGACCACGACTAAATGGTCCTTTATATAATTTTGAGTCGGACATATGTTCTAAACGACAATTATTTGTTGTTAAACCATGTTTACGATAATCACCCTAAAATAATATTTATTTAAAATTAAAAATAATAACATATAGGTATAATGATAAGTAATCAAACAACCTTATGCCAGAATGGTATCATACCCCAAACCATTGGCATTATTACTCTATCATTTTCATTATTATCGAAATGTCCAGCTGATACTAAAACTGGTGTACAATCTGTTGGTGCAATATTAAATGATGGCTCATATTTTTTTCCACAATTAAATTCTTGTCGCCATTCGGGTTCCTTAAGTTTCGTAGTATCCTATTTAATGTGTAGATTTTTAGTGAATATAAAATACAAATAAAAAAAGGAGAGATTTTAAAAATTTATATAAATTTAAATATGTAAGGGATGTTCATCTGCATTGTATTTCATTTTACGATAAGAATCATTGAGTTACAATATTAGAATGACCTGCGATTCGACATGCAAAATGATGAAAAGCAGTTTTTTGCTCATTTCAGAAAAGAAGTTTCGTACATTTGCGTGTCAAGTGCTAAAACTTTTAGAAGATCAATTTGTAAATTTACTTTCTGTTATATATCGTCCACAATACATAATATTTTATTTAGCTCTTCTAAACAAACAGAATGTTATCCGTTGTTAGATTTTACTACAAATAATTCATCAAAATTTAGGATAAAAAATTCGTTAAAATATTATTGATAAGTTTAAAATTCAAAAAAATAAAATATCATGTAAATCATACTTTAGAATCCTTATATTTGCATGCACATTGAATTTCGTATGGTGCCAAAGTTCTGAAACAGGATAAAAAAAAAAAGAAAATATATAGGATTCGATATAAATCAATTAAATCAATGCTTACAAACACGTACGACCACACATTTTACAATAATTATAATTTTAAACTCTAATTACATTCATAAACAATTATAATAATTTAACTCAACCAGAAATAAGATTTATGTTTGTCAATATACAATAGCGTTACGTTCACAAAATAAACAAAATAGTACTTTTATTCATCAAATTCCTGCAGATGTAAACTTTTCATATCATAAATATTGCATATGGTATCACTAAACTAAATAACTTGTTTGTCATTGTCGCATTAGTTATAACCTCAAAATAATTAATATTTCAAAAGTCATTTTGTTAGTAAAATATTTGTTTTGTAAAAAAAGTAAATTATCATTAATACAAAACAAAAATAATTAAATAATGTCAATTCTTGGTTATAATGGTGGTTGTGTTGTGGCAATGCGAGGTAATAAATGTGTATCAATTGCAACTGATCATCGATTTGGTGTTCAAGCACAAACAATAGCTACAGATTTTGAGAAAGTATTCGAAATAAATCCTCATATGTATATTGGTTTAGTTGGATTACAAACAGACATTCTTACAGTTAAGGATCGTCTAATGTTTCGTAAAAATTTGTATGAAGTACGTGAAAATCGCAAGATGACACCGCAAAGATTTGCCGCAATGCTGGAAAGTTTTCTGTATGAACGTCGTTTCTCACCATATTTTATTGAACCAGTTGTTGTTGGATTGCATCCAAAAACTTATGAACCATTTATATGTAATATGGATTTAATTGGTTGTTCGAATATACCAGATGATTTTGTTGTTGTTGGAACGTGTGCCGAACAATTGTACGGTATGTGTGAAACATTGTGGAAACCAGATATGACACCAGATGAATTATTTGAATGCACATCGCAGGCATTGATGAATGCATTTGATCGTGATGCTGGTTCAGGTTGGGGAGCAACTGTTCATATAATTGAGGAAGATAAAATTACAACTAAAGTGTTAAAGACACGAATGGATTAAATTATTGTAATGTTTGAGGATCATGTAAACGGTGATGCTAATAAATCTTATTTGCATTATTAGTTTGGGGGGTTTTTTTTTTTTTCATTCAAGATTTTTTCATTCATGTATTTGGAAAATTCAAATAAAATTTTATTCAATTTTAATATAATTTCTTTTTTAATTTTCTTATTTATTTCGTAGACACAAAATAAATCATCGTTTGGTGTCATTGCAAAACAAAAGTGTAGAGTTGTTGTCTTAATTGATTTTTTTTACACTATGCTTGTAAAACTGCGCTATTAATATGTTAAAGGAAGCGAAAAATAAGCATAGATTTTAGGTATCAAACTCGATTTCTCCTAAGTAATATTGATTTCAGCTTATTTACAGCCAATATAATACTATAGATGGGAAAATATATATGTATAAAAATATGAAAAAGGACATAACCAAGTAAATTGGGTCACTTGAAATTTGAATACATTTTCTTATTGCTTTATTATTTCTTTGGAAGTGTTCCATCAGCATTATATGCACATCCCTTATATGTTTACAGGGCAGCACTGTTATACTAATTTGTAGTTTATTTATATGCTTGTAACAGCGTGTTATTCGAAACTAATAAACCATGTTATTCTATATCCACCTTGACAAATAAATCCAGTTTGGCCTTAATAAAATGCGCAATGTGTTATATATAATCCAATTATGATTTTCTATATACCGAAACAAAGTCTACAAAGTTTTTTTTTCCGATATTGATACCAACATCTATAACTATTGCCATTGAATGGATTAACCAACCTGCTAACATACTAAGGATGCTCAACCTAAATGTACATCCTCGCTGTACTACTAGAAGCACGACCTCTACTTATGACAGTTTTTTTATGGTATGCAACTGTTGCCAATAATATATGTATTATTGTCTCTTGTTTGTGGACTAATAAACATATTGCCAACAAACACACTAGTCTGTATATAATGAATTTGCAGGTTACATAAATCATTAATTCGATTTTAATTTTTTCCTTGTGGAGCAAAGATCGACATGGTGATGTATAATAGATAAAATACAATTTTAAAATAACTAATTTAATTCAAGTGCAAAACATACATCGAAAGTATTTTTTTGTTTTTATTTTAATTGTACGATTGATTATCCATAGTTGAAAAAGCAACGTTTTCTGAATAAAAATATATTTTAAAAAATTGCGCTCTTAAATTTCGGTTTATAAATTATTTACATTCAAGTTCATATCATTCTGAACTGTACTCTACCATGCACATCGAAATCATTTCTGCTTTTTCGAATTGACTGTAACTGGTGACACACGCGAATGACGAAAGATGGTCACTAGTTCTGTTTTTTTTTTTTTGATGTAAAAAAAATTTCTTTTATTGTGTGTACAAATTTATTTAAATAAATAAAACTCTAGAAGAGTTCATAATATATAAAACAATTAAATGCTAATTATTTTAAGTTATTAATAAACCTCTATTTTGAAATAATTATGTACAGTTAAAAATTTATAAATGGAAATTTTGTGATATTTCGTTAAGCGATTTTTTTTTGTGCCGTCATTTTGTGTAGGGAATCAAAAAAAGAAAAAGAAAAAAAAGAAGGAACATTTTTTATAAAATTTAATTAAAAAGAAAAAGTGTAGTCTGTATACAAAATAGTTTTTCTTCACTATAAAATAAAAAGTTCAAATCAAAAAGGCAGTAAATTTTAATTTACAAAGTATATCCATCTTTCTATTTTAAATAAAAAATAAGGAAATATGTCAACGCCAGCCCGTAGACGTCTTATGAGAGATTTCAAAAGGTTTGTTAATTAATTTTCATGGCAAAGAAAAAAATTCATTTTATTTTTATATTTCTTCCTATTTCTTTGTTTGTTAAATTGTTGGTTGAGTCATAAACAAAATTATTAATATTTTTTTCTTGGTCATCGAATTATATGGCCTGATTGCTGACTAAATATGTTTGTTTTTCATTTTTTTGCTTTTCTTTGTGACCGTCACATGAAAAATGGTAGTGTGTGTGTTTGTCTGTGATGTGTGATGTACCAGTTAACTCATTGACTAATCAAGTTTTTTTTTTTCCAAAAAAATTAAAAAATATTTTTTTTATTGGAATTATCATAGCGTTACCCGTCTTTTCTTTATTTTATAACAAAAATAAAATTGCTAATAATTGATGAATAATTATATTGTATTATATTATTCAACAATTAGCAACAGAAAAGAATAATTAAACATTTTTTATTTCTTTTAAATCTATTTGTTTTAAATTATCTATTGAAAATTGAATAATTCTCGATAACACATTTTTTAAACTAATTAAATGTGTATTATAAATACACAGAACACTGTTTTTACAAGGTAGACACATTTCGGAGATAATCGTGTAAAAAATGATATGAAATCCATACATAAACCTGGGATACGTTTCTAAATTTCTATAAAAAAAATTGAGAAAATGCCTAAAAAATGATCAACCATTGGTCATATATCATCTAAATTTTCACCGTCTACTTCATATTATATGCTAATTGTGCATTGTCAACTAATATTTTAACATATATTTTGCACTCCCGGAACAAAATATTCTATGAATATTTTACTGGCCACCCATGCTTTTTATTTGCCATCCAGTAAACCTGCCTTTAAATGCTTTGATACTTTAAAGCCACACTGACACTCTTCCGGATAACCACATACGTCTGGCTAGGTATTCTTTCCCAATTCGGTCATATAAATGTAGAAGAATATAGAAAATGTATGTAGGTATTACTAGAATTCTTAAAATTTCTAATTAAAAAATCGTGTGGGAATTTTTTGAACCGTGAAAAAGCAAAGAAAAACAGTAGTGAGTGTACTGGCCAGTGTGTACATTTCAATCAATCATTTTCTTATTACGTACGGTTAAACTATACCTATATTAACATTTTATATAATTGTATTAAGTAAATGTTGCTTAATATCTTGATTATTTGTAGGTACAGTGTAGGACGTCAACGATAAATCATTATTGTTCACGATCTATATCCAGCAAATTCAATTCACTCCACCAATCCCCTGCCCTGCCCTGCCCTCCTTAATGACGCCACGTTTAGCAATATTATCGACCGATCGCCTCGATATATGTCCGATTCAATTCCATTTTCTTCATTTGACTATTTTGTTCATCACCACCAGATGTGTCAGTCTCCATAAATTCTCACGACTTGGAGCAGAATTCATTAATCGTTTAGTAGCCGCTCTTTGGTCAACCGGGCTTTTACTTTCCAATTATATAGTTTCAATTTCACTACAGAAATACCTGACCTGCCCTCGGCAAACATAAAATAGATATAATCTTCTTTATAGCATTCTATATGGTAATACCACAACAGTTTACACACAGAAATTACCCTTTTCGGTAATTTAATTATAAACCTCTGTTTCCACACGGTTAGAATATCATCAGACAACAACACTTCACTAATAATGGAATCGAGCATTGATGAAATGCCATAAAAGTACCCCTTTAACATTTCGGGTGAGTATCCCTAAATGGTCTTGTAGTCGGTCTTCGGCCAACCGTTCTCTATGCAATTTTTACGGTTACTTCGCTTGTGAAAGTACGCTGTCCATCTTTCTAGTTGCTGAACCTCATTTGCGGTAAGCCAATCATCTCCCTAGATTGAATTGGATGTTCTGTTATAATGTACGTCCAGATTGCTAAATTTTCATTATATATAACATTAAATTGGATTATTAATTAGTGTGCATTAAATTAAGTTTATTTTTAAATTTTTTTAAATTAAAATCTATAAAGTAAATTTTGAAATGGAAATGAATTTATAATTGGGTTAGTTCGAGTGAATTCTTTCTCTTTCCTGTGTCTATATAAACCAAAAATCATTTAACATTACTGCAAACAACGAAAAATCCATATAAATGATATAAATATGTGTATATAAAACGAATAATTGAAGCGAATGTAATAAATATATAACAGTTTACAAAAGGAAAAGGAGAAAAACAATTTGGGAAGGTCACCTAACCTGTTCAAAGAGGCGCATGAACATTACTTAGAACGTGTAAATCAATCAGAAGAATTTCATTTTCTGGTCTTCAGTTGCAAATTCTTGAAAAATATGATACCTAAAATATCGATACTATGATAAGTTCGTTTGATTGTAAATTAGAGCATGCCGAGCTGAACTATTATGTTGGACTGTATATTATGATGATGTGAATCGAATCCGGAACGGGAATCGGTTATATAATGAAATTAAATTCAATAAATTGTTCACGTTTTTTTTATGTTAGAGTTATTTTTTTAGCGGATGTATATATCCTTTAATGTTAAAAACAAAAAATAACTTTTTATTAGCTTATAAGGATTAAGGGGGAAACAGGAATTCGATTTAAATATCTGGAGACCCTAAAATTCAGGAAACACATTGTCGTAAAGATGGTTCCCCACGCGACAAAAACGTGGTTCGAAATTTAATCGTGCTACCAAACTTGAATTCGGCAGAATGCTAGTGTGACATTGGAGCGAATCGCGTATGTAGAGAGGAAACATTCGAATATTGGGCATATGTACTCATCAGAACAATCGTCATGAAAATATGTATAAAAAAATGTAAACGCACCCACGCCTATGTCGAAAAGGATATCTGCTGCCCGGTAATTTGATCATTACTAATAAGCCAAAAAACCCGTTTTTTAATATCTGTCGACGAAATAAAGAGTGGTCACCGCAGGCCGTATATGTGAGTCATGCGCATATTTACATTAAAATTGTCGAGACGATTAAAATATATGGACAAAACTAAGATTTTAGTTGCATTCACACTTCTATGTAAGTTGATCATTTGTCTAGGTTACTTAACACACATGTATTACAACCCGCGGTGTCATCGGAAACTCGATCACGATAGTATCAGTCATGTTATGGAAGCTAAACAGTTGTTGTTAATGTCATCTTAACAAACAAAAACTAGGTAGCTGCGGATAATCATAATAATATGTGATAATATTTTCAATTGATAACAATTATAGTTTTTCATTGATCGTGCCCAAAAATATACGTGTTGGTGTGTTGTTTTTGTACTTAATGAAAAACACATATCACATTTACAGGTTTAACTAGTTTTTCGGCTGACACTTGATGTTATATGTATATTGCAGACGGTAAAGTAATATTGTAGTGCCACCCTATGCGCCCTTGAGTTGTACAACAAGTTATGATAATGATGAGAGAATCTTTAAATATCAATTTGTGTATAAATTTCACTTTTACGCTTTAAAAATATTAGACTAAAATATTGTAATGTTATAATTTGATTTAAAACTATTCATTTTTTTTATACTCACAGTTAGTAATAAAAGTTTCGAATTAAAAAAAAAAAGAAATTTATTTGACCTAATTTCTAGTGATTATTGCTTGATCTTTTCAACAGGTTATAGCAGATTTCAAAATATTAAGTGAATCTTATTCTGTATAATAATAAAACGTTCTGTTTCTTGTTATCAGTAATTATGTTATTTTTAATGAGTATGGACGATATAGAAATATCTTAAATCGCAATTTTTTTTTCTGTGTTCTTGAAATAATGAACATTATAGGAAGAAGGCACATAATTTACAGCTAGTTCATTAATCCCACGATGAAAAGCAGGTCTATTGACAATTTCAACAACCTTTTTATTACTATGCATAAACAAGGGCCTGCTTCTGTGATATTATATCCAAATGATGTAACTCTGCAAATGGTCACTCTTTGCTCGTTTTCATCGATAAACACGTTAAGGTGAACCATCAAATGTGTCAATAAAAGTTGTTAAACAATGCGATCCCGTGGGCACACAAACAATTTGGTTCCAACCGTTGGACATTTCATCAAGACTCGACACCATCAAATGAAGCCCAATAAATTGGCACCACATTTTTTTTTTTTTACAAAATCACATTGCACTGTTCAGGATTCCGTAACAATGGCTAACATACTCACCAGACTTGAATTCAATGGGCATCATTATATGGTCCATTTTGGGAGTTTGATTACCTTTTCATTGAATTTAATGCTATTTTAATATAAAAAAATATAAAACATACATTATTTACAATTAACAAAACTAAAGCATTTTTAATTGGTAATTACTTCGAATGATGGGTCCTGTTTATTTCCGGGTATTTTTTTTTTGTGTTTTGGTTTTTGTGAATCATAAATAAACAATATTTAATTACACGAAGAGGAAAAAAAAAATCCTTTATGAGAAACAATGAATTATTTTATTATATTATATTATTTTACTCAATTACTCGTGCAAATACTGTCCTGTTCTTTATACTCGGTATAAACAAAAATAGTCTTTTATTTATATTACATTAGCATTTTAATTGGCAACTAATTTGCATAAACTATTTACACTCTAATCTAGTTATATAAATAATAGCTGTATAGATTTTAGTTAATTGATAAAATAACAATAACAGAGAATAAATGTTTCATTATAATTTATAGTACATGATAAAATTCATAATTAATTATTGTTTGTGCTGAGGTGATTTGCTTCCTTTACATATATATATTTTCGTCTAAATGATCTTAAACTTTGTGTGTTCTTCTGTTTACCTTGATGAATTCTAATTGCTTGTACTAGTATTTGTTGCACTGTGGTTTTGACCTATCATATACATCAGCTGAATGGTGTGTACATATTATTTTTTCTATAATTACATTTTCGTATTTTATAGTGTAATTATTTATGAAAAAGTATATAAATTCGCACTGTATAGAAATGAATGATCTAACATTCATTTGAATAATGAATATTTAATCTGAAATATCTAAAATGTTTTTCGTTTTTTATTTTGTGTATGGAAATGCATTAATATTCAAATTAGTATAATGATCGATGATGAAATGATTATGACTAATTTACTATTAATGATTGAAATGATATGAATATTAATCATAATCATCTCGATCTTTACTTCACGCGGAAGTATATCGCGTTATCGAACAACCGGTATTGTTCACTATCTCTGACCAGAATCCTAACTTTACTCTACCCCTTCCACTGGTACTATTCTCCTGAAGACGTTTCTTCGCCACTTATTTGTCAATACCAAACATTTGTCGATCCTTTTTTGTATATCGAACTTTACATTTGTTTTAGCATGGTAGATCAATTATCAAAAAAAAAATTCCCAAATATTGGAAGACCTCTACTTTTTTTATTTCTTCGTCGCAAGTGAACATGTTCTCGGCCGGACCTAATCTTAATTAGTTTAGTCATTGAAACATTGATATTTATAATTGACTGTATGTCATCAGCTATTCAAATTTTACCCTGATGTCCGACTCAGCCTGTGATAACAAACAAATGTCGTTAATGTATTCGTATCAACCGGTTAGAACGGTTAGCATGTATTTCTGAGTTTACTTGATAATAAGCCAGTGCAATACGAGCAAGAACAATAGTGGTGACATTATACATGCCTGTTTTACAAAAATATTTGCGAACCGCGATATAGATTGCGGATCATATTTATCAGTTTATACATTATTCCATAACTCTCTAGAATTATCCATATTATACTGCGATCAATACTATCGAATGCCTGATTGAAGTCGACAAATAACATAATAGCGTTTGCCATTCGCTAGAGTGCTCAACAATAATCCTTAATGTATGTGTATGGTCTGAACAAGAACTACCTAAATTTTCTCATTTGAATTCAACAATTGGACGTTTAATTCTAAAACTCTGTTCAATTAGTTTGCCTGCCATACGGTAATACGGTAAGTTTCTTCTAAATCTTTGAATTTGCAGTGTATTGTGCAATTTTTTTTAAATAAGGTATTCTCATTATTAGATACCAAGTATCATTACTAATCCATTTCTTACTTTCATAACTAATGAAATTGTAAGAACGTTCACACTAACTTGGCCCAATTGGATTTATAATAATTATTTTTGTATAATTAATTACAAATACATTCATGTAAATACATTTTATTAACGTTTGTTCAAACAATTATTGTATTTAATTTGAGAAAGTAAAGTAATTACAATGTACTCGTATATTCAAGTTTATTAATCCTAATAATTATAATATTTAATGAAAATATTTTCTATTTTGCAAAATAATGTTTCCATTCCATTTTATAAATTGATAAATTATTGATTTTATAATTCAAAAAACAAAAAAAAAAAAAGTATATAATCAAGTTGTTTTGAATTGTTTGTTATGATTATTAGCATGTAAGTTATAAATAATCAACCATGGCTGTGTCTATTTTAAAAATGATTAATAATTTGTTATTTGTACAATTAAAATTATTTCATGAAAATATATGAAAACACATTTACATGTGTGCGTAGAGTAGTGACAAACAATTAGATGGTGTTCATCATCATTTTAAAATTTACGCCTCAATTGCTCATAGGGTGGCATTACGATGCTAATTTTTCCGTTTCCTAACATATACTGTGGTCGTGTTTCCAGTGTGGTGTCGTGTGAAGGTAAATATAGGTTGATCAACCTTAGAATATTAGTCGGCTGCTCCATTCAGAACTAAAATATAGCATAATGATTTCTTAAAAAATTACCTGCATGCCCTTCGATTGTTTATTAGCAAATTAGTGAACAATAGTTTCTTAATCTAGCATTTTCTACTCAAATCTAATATATTTTCAGCTAATAAATTACCTTGCGAATCTATTGTTTTGTGTTACAAATTGATGTAACGAACGTGTTTAAACAAAGTTTGTACATTGGTCTGCCTTCTTCTTCGGGTCCATACATTAGGCGAATCTACTTTAGGCGGTTGCTAATGGGTACAAATTTTTAACTGTCTCTATAATCCAATCACATTATTATTTCAATGTAAAATATCATCATCGGCAACAAACGGTACATTGTTGTGAAAACTTATCGAGAATATTTAATTTCACAGATTGATTTTTCAGTTTAATTTGGCTCTCTCATTTATTAAAATTATGTCATCTGCAAAATACAATAGTTTATGGAAGACGATCGTGTATTGTACCAGAAACCTGTACAGAAAAGATTATATTGTTCAGGAATAGTTTAAGATATTAATTTTTGCCAAACGAGATATCTAGGTATCATCTATGAATGTTATCTGGAGGTCTTTGATGAATCGGAAACTGGGTTTCTGAGATATTAATTAGATCACCATGTGATCGTGTCCAAATTATTTCCCATATTTTTAATGTGTGTAAATCAATTCTGTTGTTAAGATATGCCATCGCTTCTCCGTTTAAGATCTAAGTCAATAAATTTGCCAACAATTTATAATCAATATCATCTAGATATTTCCAAAGATCTGATTTGATGTCATCTGGACGCTCCATATTTTTTCACATCATTTATGGGTCCCAAAATACTATTTGATTCAGAATTATGCCGATGAAGATATTCTTTGTTTAGAAGCTGATTAAAGTATTGGAATAGATTATAATATTTCATTTGGAAAGTGATTTACGTTAATTTCTTTTAAAATATATTTCAGACTTCCAACAAAATTAATATTTTTTTTGTTATGCTTATTAATGTAAGAGTTGTTCTCTGTTTAAAAATGTTTATTTGAATAAAAAGAAAACACATCTTGTACAATGTTATCAGAATGAATTTTTGAGACAAGTGTCGGATAATGTGTTGCAATAAATGTACGCAATTTAGAGTATATTTTATTTAAGTCCTGGGAACAAAGTTCCAAGGGTCTATTGTATTTTATTCCGTTCATGTAACGCCAAGAAATAAACATCTCAGAAAAAAAACATGCACAGAAGTGCTCATAATTGATAAAAAAAAGTTGATTTGAGCATGTTCGTCCGTGCGCACTATAACTTTTTCTGATTTGAGAGGCTAAGTTCGAAGATCAGGAAAATTGGAGTACTCCTTCAATTACCTACCATACAAACTTTTTACTTCTTTTAGATTAAAATTGTTTGTATAATACATACAGACTTCAAATTTTACATATATAACTGAT
>JANSTX010030987.1:17981-31463 GCA_027564355.1 Penthetria funebris | reverse complement strand
TATTTCAGTTATTTATAAAATTGCATACTAATTAATTAGATGCAAAAGTTCTAGACATTAAAGTCAAGTAGAACTTATTACACATTTTTTAAAAATTATTATTTCTTTTTAAACGTTTTATTTTCTTATTTTCATTCAGTTTTTTCTTGTTTTTTTTTTCCTTTTGCCTCTTATTACGAATTTAGTTTCAGCATTAATATTTGATCATCAATAAATTCCTAAAAAATATGATAAGAATAAATCAAAATAAAAAAAAAACAGTATTTAATTAAATTCAAAAGTTCTTTATATTGAAAGATAATAGATTTTTGAAGACACATTTAACACAACTCTTGAAGACTACGCTTTGCTGAGACACTTAACAATAAACCGACTACAGTAGTGTGATCCAAATGAACATGTTTTCTATTAAACAAAAGGATTTCACCAGAGCATATATAGTTCTTTCTCCGTTACCCTTTCTTCATCGAATCTCGCTCGTCCAAGAATATCGAGTTTGTATCTATTCTTGAACCACTTGCACCAGTTTCGTCGGTTCACGCATTGTTCTGACGTTGCAGATTTCAATTCAAGTTGTATCCATTTACGTAAGACATCATTCGTGTTCCCATAAGATCCGAGTCCATTGACGTTTCTCGTGCAATTAAGTAATACAGCAGTGCGTGATACAAACACACATCTGTCTAGGTTGGTGAATCCTTTCTCCCCTTCAATTTTATCCGTATTTGAATAGATGTTATTATTAAATTATGTTCTCGGTGGTCATCACATGGAAGTATTACAGGTACATGGGCAGGAATTCATTTCACGTCAACAACTATAAGTACTTTTAATGCAATGTAGCTATTTCAATTACTCGAATCTAACGAACTATAAGCTGTCATCAGTGAATTACTCACAGAATAGAACACTTCGACAGAATAAGAGTTACATACACATATATAGTATCGTCGATGCCAAAGAGAATCAAGATTTTTCTATGAAATTTATTGGAAAAGGTAAAATATATATGTAAGTATGTGAGTCGCCGTGCATGGGAGTGTTTTACATGATTGACATGTAATCTGAATATTAATATTCTGCAGAAAAATAATTTTAATGACACTTAAAGATTCAGTCATTTTGCAGTATATTTTCTATCAGCAGCATCCAACATAAACTATCAGTAGAGCATAGAAATGTTGTACTAATATGTAATTCAAGTTTTAAAACTGAAAGTGTAGTATTATCTACAAGATATGGTAGCACGTTTATGAATTCTACCCTATTTGTTTGTCTCAACCTCTAAGTTGGTTAAAAGAAGAAGATTATTATTTAAGATACGGCCTAAATGTATTCTGTACTGTGCATCTGTATCTGTAGCACAAATATAATGGACAATTAAAGTCAGTCAATATTATCAACATAACTTTATTAATACTAATTAATATAATTGATGCATCGATTAAAATTAAGACAATCATTGTGAGTGACTACCCTGAATAAATAATAAGACAAAGAAGAAGATTGAAACATAATCGATACTTCTAAAATTCTAAACAAATCACTTTGTGTTTTTAAAACAATATTATACAGCTGTTTAATACAAAATACAATTAATACACAATATTTACTATTTATAATAAATAATAATTTATATAATTTAATACGTTAAATAAAGAAATTATTTACATTTAAACAGTAGATGATTCAACGCAACGAAGCCATTAGAAACAATAATTTAATGTAATTGACAGTTCATGCTGAACATCGTACACTTTAGCAAAGCTGTTCACAATGTATTATCACATAATATGAAAAGTAAATAATATAATTGTACTATAAAAAGAAAATCTCCACAAAAAATCTTAACCTCAAAAAAAAAAAAAATAAAATAAATTAAATATTTAAAAAATATTATTATTTATGGCGAATTAATACTCCATTCGCAATAATACGGACGATCTCTATTCGCAATTGTATATTTACTTACTCAATTCGCTAAATATGACATAAAACAACTGCGCAATCGAACCTACTAAGTTGTGGAGACCTTTACCTACTATGTTTGAATAAATACTATTGTGAATATGCGCACTCAATACAATTATATGAGTACCAGATTAATATATTTGACAGTTAATATTTGACAGCCGATATTTGAAAGTCAACAACATATTTTAATATTATTTTAGTAAATGAAATTAAAATTATTTCAATAAATTCCATATTTTCAATATTAATAAATATATAAATAAATAATTTAACGTTGAATTTATAAAAAATAATTAAATTATAATATCTTACTGGTAATGTATTTATGATTCGTAAATAAATATTTATTCAGAAATTGAAATACGTAAAATACTAAATTGATAAAATTTAAAATTAATTTTATTATGTGCTATGTGATAAATTGGTTTAAATTAGGCTTGTATCTTTCTCAGAACGTATCAATAACGCTATAGATTCTAGAATAATCCATCAATTTGTGCGATACCATAAATATAGTGTTTCTGTGATAAATATCCATAGTGATTCAATGAGTTCAAGAACTGAGGCGACTACCTGACACAAAGTAATTATAACAACTAAATTATTATTTATACACTTCATTTACACATACACCGTCTCTGTTTTATTAAATCCCTCGACCTTTAATCATTACTGTGATATTGCTAACAGTCTAACGTCCAACAAATCAATGTTTGATTAAAAGTAGATAGACATAATATAGAAAGTTATACGAAAAAGGTAAATAAAAAAAATTAACCTAAATTGACTTATACTTCTGAGAAGAGGATACATATAAGGACTATTGCCAATAATTAATGCTAATTAAATATCACCAACATTATCAAAATATCTGACTTTAATAATCGGTACTGTATCGTTAGTTACTTCTATATTTTTTAAAAACATCTGTACTTCCCAAACGGAAATTAAACGTGAAGCTCTATGCATCCCAATATATATAATCTTAACCTTTAAGCTGCAATGGCGGCAATTGACATTTAGACTACAATTTGCTTTTACACGATACCTAAAATTACTGACCGCATTGAAAAACTCATTCAGACCGCTTTCAGCTAGTTAATTTCTATTTGAAATCATCGATTTCGAATTTTTCACATATATTTATTTTTATATTTATTATATATTTATTTTTTTCAGCAACAAAATTTTCAATTATATATTTTCGTTTCTAATTCAGTATCGGAAAATATTCCCGAAATGAACTCTTTGCCAATTACATAATCAGATTTTATTTAATTATACTCCATCAGAAATGAAAATTGGAGTCAAATGAATGAATACGTTAGCTTATAGGTCAGCATCGTATTCCCGTACAATCCGAAGTTTTTTTTTCTGTCAGCGGTACGAATTACAGGCCTACAGCTTATATACTAGTGGAATTAATGTTAGTTTTTAAACTGGTTCCAAACCGCGCCCTAGCACTTAAAACATAAAACAACCACATCGTGATGGTACCTACTGTAAGCACCTGATCAACTTATTAGAATGATTGAGCTTAACCCAGATGACTGTCGACAACTACATATAGTAATCATTTATATAATTGACATTAAAATATATTATAAAATATATTTGATCCTCTATCCAACAAATTGTATATGTTTACAATTGTAATTAAATATGTATATTTATATTATATACTTTTTCTTCTTATTTTCTACTAAGGGTTGATTGATTGTAACACTACAAGTAAAAGACTTTATTATCATCCTCTTCTCCAATATATTAGGAATATAAATTGATATTTTATGATCATTAAGAAATAAATTATTAATTCTATTTTGTAACAATAATAGTTTCGCTTGTTTCACTACTTCCGAAGTGTTATCGTTTGGTAAATAGTTTAATATTAACACTAATTCTATGTCAAATTGCAACAAAGTTACAATGAATGCAATAAACCGAGCTCTTGCTCTATTGAAACGCGTTTTCTATTTTTTCCATTCTATAACATAGTTGTCCATCCTTTAGCCGTCGATAGATAGATAGATAAATTACTTTAATGAGCTGCTGAATTAGATGTTGACCGATGGCAAAACGATGCAGTGTTTCTGCGTCAAGTGTTGGATGCTAAGTTCTAATCTAATGCAACGACCGAGATTGGGGATAAAATCTCATTGTCGACAAAATTTATTCAGGGTCTGAATTATTCACATTCCACTATAATCAGTAGGAAAAATTGCATAAAAAATAAGAGTACTAACTTAGTACTCTTATGAACGTAAGCTTGGATCATATGTTTATTTTTTGATCTTATCATTATTATTAATTCAGAGTTTTTATATATTATATAAATCGATTAAATGGCAGCAACATTGTATACCTTATTTGTCGAATTTAAGTAGAGACATTCGATAGTATACCATACAAACATTATCTGTGGTTTATATCCTAAGACTTTTTAATATTATTACTGTGTATATTCGGTTATAAAACATTGATGTTTTATTTATAACTACTATTGTTTCTGCTTGAACTGAGTTTGAGTGATCAACACTGGCATCAATTTCTATGTCTTCATTCAAAATTAACACAATGAAGGAGTACAGGAGGCATTAACCAAATTTAAGACAAGTATACAAAGAACTGAATAATGACGATTTATATATTATCAATTGGTCTGATTACACATACTCAGAATTAGAAAAAAAATATCAAATTATTTTTATTATATTTATTATACAAATATTATAGTTTTTCTTTTAGTATAAACAGAAATTGTTATTAAGAGAATACATTGAATTAAAATTGAGAAAATAAAGTAAAAAATACACCTAATAAATGGTATGTTATTTCTTTCCAGATTTTTTAATGCCACCGCTAACTAGTGGACCCTTTTGTGATGCTTTCTGTTTAGCTGCTTCAAGTGCTTTTAATGTTTCCTTCTGTTTTGCCTTATATGCCACATCATCCTCGTCCATTTCTTTGGAATCCTTTTTTGGTGCTTTTAACGGTTTCTTCTTACCACCTTCACGTCCAGACATTTTAACTAAAAAAAAATTTTTATTTTAAATACGTAAATAAATTTATTGATCGTAAAATTGAGATAATTTATTCACAAAAGGTCACCGCAAAGGTTTTATTTTGTTTTTGAAAAAGAAAGAACCATTTTTAATTTTTTTCACAAACTTTTAATTGCTTTTTCGTCATAAAAAGGATGTATTGACACTTCTTTGATTCTCTAGATACACGGTTACTATACATGACCTCGATTTATTAAATAACGAAGTAATTGTTTGTACTTAACTCTGTAATGCCCTTGGATGTCTTATTCACACCATTAGTTAAATATTATCAGATCATTCATTATCAAATCAATTACCATGTTGCGAACTACATCGATGTTTTCACAAAGTCAAGCGTGACTCCCTCAAGGATAATTGCCATATCTTAGAATATTCAATTTAAATTAATAAAAACAATTAGATTTTTTTCAGTGACCATTAAAGTCAAACACAATGAGACACAGAACGTGACTTCTAACCAAGAAAAAAGAAATGCAATTCAAATTACATGTACAATTATCTAATTTCTTTTTAATTTAAAAGAATATCGCACAAAAAAGTTAACGTATAACAATTTTATTTACCTTTTAATTTAATACAAAAAAATTAAAAATATAGATTTTGATGACAATCAATCAGAGTCCACAGGATGAACTTTAAAAAGAATCTATTTTTTAACCCAAAAAAAAAAAAAAAAATTAATGTTAATTTATATTATGAGTGCGTTTAATAAATGGTATTAATAATTCACAATATAAATTTTTTTTAAAAACTTAAGTAAATAAATATAAATTATATTAAATAATAATTAGACTATATTGTAAGTAGATTTATATTATGATTTTGTGATAGTTTTAATCATTTTTTAATAATATAATTGAACATGTGACATTTTAATGTCCGTTTAAATTACATCGCAATTACATAGTTTTTTTCTAAAACTTCACGTTCGTATAATGTAGACCGGGTTTAATCGTTTACAATTCCAAAATACAGTCACTTTTGCGCTTTCTCGCATTCTATACTTATGGTAGACAGACACGGAATAAAATTTAATTTCTGTCCGTCTCTAATATTCTAATTATTTGTATTGTTTTAATATTTTAATAAACGTATTGTACTATGGCTAAAAAGAATTACGTTTTTGTTGTTGGCGATTTAGTATTTGCAAAAGTAAAAGGTTATCCTGCTTGGCCGGCAAAGGTATATTTTTCTTACTACATTCATAAAATTATTGATGCTTTACAAAAAATGCTCCTAGTTAGCTTGTACGTGGTGGCGTTGGTTTTTTTTTTTTTTTTCAGGTCAAGTCAATTGCATTTTCAGATCTATTCTTAGTCTGTAGAATATTACATTTCATTTTAAATAGTTATTAATTACTGTTTTTTATTTTGTTTATTTCCAGATAACTAAAATTGATAAAAAAAAATATAGTGTATATTTTTATGGAACAGGGGAAATGTAAGTTTTAGTAATTAGCTAATGGATTTCTTTTTTTTGCATAGATAATTTTCATCAGTTAAGTTGTGACGACGACGTAAATTTTATTGCAATCAATAATACAAGACAAGTTGCAAATTAAATTGTATTTTGATTATGTCATGTTCATGCAGTTACAGATCAAAGTGTAATTTTTTGATTTCTAATTTTTTCAAATTAAAATTAAAAAAACAAGTACACACACACGAACATGTGTTAGTAGTTGCTAAATCCTTTATTTTAGAAATACGAACAAAAACCAAAAATAATTCAAAATTGTGTTAATGCGAATACATATTTTGTCTGCACCTTTTTCTTTCAAATATTGTTCATTTACTGCAAAGAATTCACATCGTTTGATAATTTAAGCGTTATTTTTGTTTTTGTCTTAAGGAAGTTGTATCATAAGTGCCTATTAAAAGTTGAAAAATGTAATGAATGTAATGCTAAACAATATGTAAAACAGCAATCACATTATAATTTTTCAATACAGTTCTTTTACAATGTTTAGCAGTACATGTTCAAGTTAAATTTTTTATTTAACCTCTAAATAACCACAAATGAGGTGACTCAACCTATGTCAATATCCATTTCGGTGCCCACCGCATGTATGATTTCCAATATATGTAAATTCTATAGTGATTATATGTACATCTGACCAAACAATTACTCTAACTAATGTTGTTTTTCTCATTTGATGCTGGATGTGTGTATGGCAAATGTAGAACTAACATATACGCCCTTGTGACGTACTGGTTAAGATGTGATATTGGTGTTTTATGGTAAATTGTTCTAAGTATCTAGAAATTCACAACTTTCATATGATGCAGACATAGTATAGTATCACAATCAGTTTGCTTGCAAACTGTGGTCGAGCTTTCGATGACACCACGTGTAGTTAAAGTTGAGTTGAGCTAGGTCACGCCATTAGTCACTAATTATGTAGTATGGGGCGTCATTTGCAACGAACACATATATAACATCTTTACATTAACTATTTATATATTCGAAACGTGTATTATTAGATGTACTCGCTTCTAATATATTATTATATTGTAATTTAAAGATTTGCAGTACGATAAAATGCATTCTGATTTTAATATTTACTATTCCTTATCATTTTAGATAATAGTAACATGATATATTTGTGCATAATAACATTTTTATATTTTATTCAATAATCTACTGTAGAGCACAGCAAGACTTTTAAATGACAATTAATGTGCAGTATACACTTAAGTATATTCGATAGTATGTCATTTTGTTATGCAAATTATGACTGCTTTACCCGATAACTTGAAATTTTGTCGACATTGTTGTTTGTCACATTAAAACGTTCATTGGATAATTGAGAATGTGATTATATTTATTATATTAGGAACTTTTTTTTTTTAATGTTCAATTCGTATCCTTCACACCAGTATTAGTTTTATATTATCAGTTGCATTAGTTTTTAATATTATCAGTCACAGTTGTTTTATAAGTTAAAATCTGTTGCAATCATTTAAATGTACTATTTCAATTAGTAAAGTGATTAGCAAATACCCTAGTTTGTTTAATATTAACGATCGTAATCATACACACCTGGTTGATTTCGCATAGTAAAATAAAGTAAAGTTCCTTTTTCTATTTTTGAAAGAAAAAAAAAATTACTTCACATTTGATTAGTTCTAATTATGTATGGATAGTTTTCTATTTATTAACAGAAAATATTGTTAAGTAAAAAAAACACATATCCTAGATCAAATATTAGAGGTTTGTCGATGAATTTATGTTAAGTTTTATAATTCATGCGATTATTTCTTACAATTTTTAATTTTATTTTATTGATAAATTTTTTCTATTTGTTTACCATTTGTTTTTGTATTAATTATTATCTCTATTTTGCTTGTATCTAGCGCAAATCTCAAACATGAAGATATTTTTCCTTATTTGGAGACAAAAGCACAACATGCAAATGCGAAAAATCTTAAACGTGCCCATTTCAAGGAGGCCATGGATCAAATAGAATCAGCTTTAAATGGTGAAGATTCGGCACCTATTGACGTAAATAAAATAAAATAAATTGAAAAATATGTTATTTAAATTTTTTAATGTATAATATACGCATTTAGATACCACCATCAATATATTCAGTAAAAATGCCATTAGACGAAACTATTGATACAACACTAGACACTACATTAGAAACTACAATAGGTACAACAATTTTAGCTGCAACAGTATTAGATACAACAACGTCAGTTACAATCAATGAAAATACAACAATGTTAGAAACACCATTAGAAACATCAGTTAATGTAGCACAAATTGAAGATGCTGAAACTATAACAAAACCTAGAAATGACGATGAGTCAGAGGGTGAATTAGTAATTGATGAAGGAAAATTAAATAAAGCAAAGCGGAAATTAAATCCATCCGATAAAGATGTAAGTTGCTCATTTATTAATTATATTATAATGTAAAAGAAGGAAATGGCTATGTGCGTAGTAACTATTGGCACGGCAAACTATCTGTATAAGAATGCTTACATTATTATAATATTGCTATAATATTAGATTATATATTGTACATCAATATGTCTATCGATTAGATTAGATTATATTAAATTGTTTTGAGGGTTTATGGACCTTACATTCGACCACCACTTCAACCCAGAGAATCTATTGTGGATGCCCTAACTTTTGTTTCGTCTACATCAGTTTCAGAAAGCTGATGAAGTTCAGAATCTTTCTCTGTTCCAAAAGTTAAAACGTCTTTTGGATACAGGGTGTATCATCCCAAGTAACGCATTATTTAAACGAAATAATCGCATTCAAAGTTTCATCTTTATTATTGTAATATCTACAGGTACAATTATCATATTTAACAATTTTAAATAAATAATTTTTCATTCCACAATGTTCCCGTATATAGGCCAGTTACAGTCCATAAGTCAGTTTTAGTCAGCCTAAGGAGCGTTGTAGAAATTTTTTCGCACAATTGTGTGTACCAGTAGTTTTGCCGTTCACTAGCCTCCCAATCTTTAATAGCCGATTTGACGGTGCAGACTATAGTCGATGGTTTGCTTATGGCTAATAATGTATAAACGTTTTAGCAACAAACTACACATATTCAGTTTTTTTTTAGAGATAGATGACATTATCACTTCGTCGAATATTGGTCTCATATCGTAAATAAATTATTTGAAATTTTAGGAATTCGACACAATCTTTAAATGTTTAAATTTAAAAAAAAAATAATTAAATTATTAACAAAAAAAAATTATAAAATAGTTGCAGAATGTACAAATTTAGAAAAGCATTCAAATTCCGGTAAGATCCCCGTCAAGAAAAATAAGACAAGTATGCTTGCGAAATTTTACCCTACCTCGAGACCGCAAGCTGTGTCACAATTTAAACTCATTTTAGTCGTTGATACACGGCCTTAGTTATTCATTATTCGAGATTTGTCGATTTTTGTGTTGCTTTAATTTATAAATTTATTCATATATTTATTCATTCATTTATTTAACATTTTAAGATAACAAAATCAACAAAAGTTAAAGACAGCCCAACAAGTAAAAATCCAGATGAATTAATTGGTGGAGATGCAATTACACAGCGTAATAAAGAAGAAGTGATTAGCAGAAGTGGCAGAAAAATAAAACCGAAGAGGTAAATGTTAATTTTTTTTTTAAAAAAAAATGGCTATTATCTGACAAATCTATTAATGCATTTAATTTAATTCTAAGATATTTGCATGAGGAAATTGAAGAATTGAATGTAACACCTAAAGTTCGAAAATTAAACGATACTTTAAGAACAACAAGAGCAATAAAAGTAAGTACAGAATTTTAGTTTATTGTATAATTATCTATTGATTTCATAGCAATTAAAAGCTGTTTGTTAATGATTTGGCAAGAATTTGCTATTAATTGATTGTTTTAACAAACTTTAGTAATTTCGTCATCATTACTATTGATTTAACTATTACTATCATGGAAATTATTTCATTTTCTCATTTTATTTTTTTCATATTTTAATTAAATAATAATATTAATTTACATCTTGTTATTATAGGCCGAAATTATAGACCAAGGCGATTCAGGTGAGAATTTGTTGCCTCTATTTTATATAGTATGTATGTGATTAGATTTAGAATTTTGTTTTTATAATTGATAAATAATGTTGTAATGTTCAGAATGTTGCGTTTCCAATAATACTGTACTTGATGACAGAACTATAGCTATTTAAATATGTATAAATTCTTTTTTGATTTAAAATAGCATGATTGAAATACTGTTTGTACCTATTTAATTTATGAATTAGTATCTGATTGTGATCGCACGTATATGTTAAATGAATTGTTAAAATTGGTGCTGGATAATATTAACGGATTTCATTAGTTTAATTGATACTATAGATTATATTAGACTACACAGTGTAATAGAAGATGTGGTCATCCAATATCAGCGTGTCATGTTCGGTACTACGTTGTGAAAGTTAAGATGATTATGATGATAATGATGATAATCAAATAACATACTCAGTAGATAATTTATTTCGTTACTTATAAAAAAAAATTAATAATTCTTTCAATTGAAAAATGACAAGTTTATGTATCGCTATATTAATGATTAACTTCTTAATACGCTTTAAATGACAATAACTTATTTTCCATTATTTCACTTGTGGCATCATTGCAAATTTGAAACTTATTTACGCTTGTGTATCATTGAATAAATATTTGTTGAGTATAAGTAGCTAAAAGACTACTACTGAATTATTCAGATGTAAAAAACGAGCGACTAAATTGAATGAATCGAATAAATGTATTCTTTGCAATTATAATTTTTGTTTTCATTATTATTATCATTTGTATATAATTTTATTATTTTAGATTTTGCAATGAACGCAAATGACTCGCTACAGATTAAACAAGAGCTTGAAGGAGAATATACAGGTAACGATTAAAGTCGTAATTAGATAGGTTTTTAATTTTAATCACTTATTGTTGTATGATTTTATATATTAATTACGCAAATATTTTGATCTATTCGATTAAAATTGTCCACTATTCTGTTTATTCCAACAATTGCTCGCTTATGCGTGTATTCTCATAACACCGACATTAATGTAGCCAGTCTCTGACTGCATATTTTTTTAATACAATTGATACATTTTAAATTTATACGACTATTACCATTTTTAAATAACCTTAAATTAACTTATTCAATTCATTGTTTTACTAAGATATTATGCATTCAATCCTAATTTTATATTACATACGATCAAAGTATCAATTTTGTTCTGATAATTTACAATGCAATCATTTCAGTTTGGAACATTTGAAATCATACTCATTTTCGTTATTTTTAGCTATTATTTAAATAGTTGCCATAGTAGGCATTATCACCTGATTGATTTCAAATTCATATGTTATTATATCTCTTGATTATAAATTTATGTATTATTTTCTTTATTTTATTCTATTTTTTTTTTCTTTTGTTTTTGCTTTTCATATTACTTTTTTTTTTATGTTTGGTTTTGTTCCAGACGATAAAAAACAGTTAAATTTAAGTGCGGATATCTTACACGATTCAAAAATGGGTATACTATTGTCACCAGGAAAGAGAAAATCAAAATTAGAAATGGATAAAATAGAAAATTTACTGTTAGCCGTTACACCAGAAGGTGCAATAGTTGGCATTAAAGTAGATTATGCAAAACCGAAACGGTTCGATAATCAGAATGAACGTTCCAAATGGCATAAGGAGGCTGCAAGTAGAGCAATCGAAATGAAAAAAAATCTTGAGAGTGGCATTGTAAAAGTTGAGGATGTAAAGGATATGTTAGATTTGAATCCAAACATTTCAAATAAGCAGGGTTTTGATTTGAGAAGAGAGAAACAATCAGGCTAGTTTTTTTTAATTATTTTTTTTTTTTTTTTCTTTTTGTTGAATTTTTAACTTTATGTTTAAGAAAGAGATTTAAATTTATGATGATTAGATTATATTTTGTGTATGGTAAGGCAGCCGGAACTGATAACATATCGCCCATATTGTATTCAATTATTGGTAACATGTTGATTGTCTAATAAAATTCCAACCTTGTCAAAAATTTGGGTAACTTATGTCTAAGCACTGGCATAGCATCACCTTGGTGAGTGCGATTAATAACGTTTTTGTTATTATTGTGAATGACAGGATCAATTCAATTAAGCTTTGGCGCTTGCATTGATCATATTAATGCATTAAGATTTATTGTTTAGAAATCGATTCAATGGCAAATGTCATTGTATGTGTTATTTGTGGATTTCAAGCAGGCATAATGTGGAGAATTGTAGATAATTATGGAATAACGTTTTAACTGATGAATATGATCCTCGGTTTACATAATGATTCACAATGTAACACAACTGATGGTGCTTAAACAGATGTAGAGTTGTCGGAAAATGTTCGGTATGGTGAATAATGCGCTCGTCACAAAAACAACGTGTCGAAGAACCGCCATTAAGGAGTCTTGGAAGGGAATGGATTGAAATAGTGGTACTGGCCACAGATCGTGAGTAATGTCGGTTGTTCGTTAACGCCCTATGATGCTCCCGGTACAGACGATACTGATGATTAACAAAAATATTGTTATGTAACACACACTTTATGTAAATAAGTTATTGCATTGTTTCGTTGATGATATTGTGCAAAATATTTATTTACAGCTTCTTCTACATCCTTAATTCAGAACATTTGTTTGTTTCAAAGTCTAACTATTTTCATTTGGATCGTGATGTGTATATGCTAATAATAATAATAATAATAATACATGTGTGTTAATGTGAGCCAGTCTATGGGAAATACTTGAAGAGATTGCTTCGTATTGGTGAATTCAGCAGAACAATTTTAGTGGAAATATAATATGTGTTATATAAGAGTCATTATATACAATTTGTATATAATAGCGATGTTTTCTGGATAAAATTATTTTTTCCAATAACTAAGGAA
>JANSTX010030976.1:0-14224 GCA_027564355.1 Penthetria funebris | reverse complement strand
GTTTATTTCTTGGCGTTACATGAACGGAATCAAATACAATAGACCCTTGGAACTTCGTTCCCAGGGCCTAAAAACGTAGAAAGCGAACATGATGATAGTCTTACCTAAATTCATGAATGGCATAGTAAAGTCAACACCACTTTCACGTTCAGATGTTATCGTTAAATCAGTTATTGCTAGATCTGCTCTCTGTAAAATATTATAAATTATAAAATTTAAAGAAAGTTTAAATAAGCATCTTAAATATAAAGTTCTAGCAATACTTGTATATGACCAAAAACCAAACCCTTTACTTACTTCATCCAAAACTTCTCTAATCATTCCTGTCCATTCTTTTGTTTCGTTATTTATTGAACCATACACGCCGTTTTCCTGAAGTCTAAATGTATAATTGAATCCTAACATTAATGATAATTCATGTATAAGATCGATTCCAAATCCTTCAAATCTATCGTTGCCACTTAATTGCAGTGAAGAATCTTTTAACATACCATACGGAGGAGTCTACTTATAATAAACACATAATAATTATGTACATATTGAATGTTAATTCATTCAGTTAATAATTATTAATTATACATTTTATATATACACAAATATGTGTGTGTACCTACCAGTGATGTTATTACAATGAATGTTTTATTACGAAGTGATCCATCATCTATATAGCTTCCGGTTTCATACTCACGTGTTATATTAAGACCTTCTGTAGAATTCCATGTACCAACTTTGGTAATTCCAGCCGATCCAAGTTCAATTATATCAAACATAACATTAGTTCTAAGACCTTGATTATCAAATTTCAGTTCACCCGTTAAACCATTTACAACAGTCTGTAAAGTAAATAGTTTATAACATATTTGGTGGATATTATTGTAATTATCATAAGAATTGAGAATAGAGTGACCGACTAATATCCGAAGATTGTTCCAACCATTGTTTATTTCTCCATACCAGTGCGAACATAATCACAGGATATATTAATTATGGCTTGTGGTCGTGGCCATAAAAATTATAGGTTTAATATCTGCGGTTTATAGACCTAGTGTTTTCACCAAAAAGTAGGCAGCTGCGAATTTACATACCACTCGTTCGATTTATTTGTCAAATCTATTTAGGTAACTTAACTACTATTGGAAACTAATGTGGTTTTTCTGTTTACATTTGATGTAACCAATGTATTACAAACGGCAAATTAACATCTTAATGACGCCCTATGCGCCTTTTTGTAGCTAAATGTACAGATGATTATTATGATGAAAGGAAAATGGAATATTCTGAATGAATATCAAGGTGAAAACAGTTGTTGTTGGTGGTGACGATGATGTTGATGATGATGTTAATGATGTTGATGATGATATGATGATGATGATGATGATGATGACATATACTCGTATACCTACATTTCTCATAAAATTTGTTACACTATCACCGTACTCCCATGATAATTCATCGTTGCAATTCAGTTTTTGTGGTTTATTATTCTCAATATCTAATTGTTTCAATGTTTCGGCAAACAATAAAATACCATCATATAGCAGTGCTTCTTGGAGTCTCATTTTATATGCTGTGTATTAAAAACAAAAATCTCATAAAAATATTATTATACAATGCCGTAAAAGTGGAGTGATTTTGTTTTAAAAAAAGGCATTAAGATCATAACAAATAATTTCATTACTTCCAAATTCATACTCTTCATCTGATTTTTGCAGCTCAGTCTCCACGCTTCTAGTAATCGCTTCTACAAATGGTTCCTCATAATTTATCATACGAATACCAGTAATATTTGTACCACTATATTGATATGGTTCTAAATCTATTATATGCATATCTACGGCAGTTATAATAAATTGATGATTATCCGTAAGTAAACCAACTTGTTGTGCCTATATATAAAGAATCTCTAAATAATTCGATGTAACATAACAGTTTAAAGGGGTTTATGCATATATGTGGAACTTATCATTTTTTGAAATATTTCTTATAGCAATTGTAATTTACAACTGCACTTCAAAAGAGGTGAACAAAAAATTTACATTGTACCCTATTCTTTCACTCTGCTTCACATACAAGCAATTTCTCAATTATTGTCATTTAGTATATGTTTAGTATGTCTATTTATGGACATACAAATCTAATATATTTTACAATAAGTTCGTTAATTTTTATCGAAACACACTATACTCACTCGGGATGTTGACGGCGAATAAAGTAACCGACAAGCATCTAGGTAATTCAATACTATATCTTTACAAAAACGTTGTGTCACCGTTAACTTGATCACAATTTATGTCAATTCTTAGTGTGTGACCAGAACTAAAAAAGGGTATCTGACGTGTTTGCTGACTAGCAGTAAAATATTTCACCAACGGCTGAGGATTTGTGACTTACTTTTCTGAATTTTTTTGCGTTAAACCTATCAACTATAGTTACAGTTTCTATATTTTACTTTCGGTATTTTCAAATAACATTAATATTTAGTGGGACGCTCAATTCAGGTCACTCTGGTTTGTGTTACTTCTGGTATATTTCCATTAGATGCGGATGTACCTCAGGGTTCCGTCTTGCCTTCTACTCCTTTTCTCATTTTTATAAACGACCTTCTTTTATTAACAGTTATGCTGATGACATCACTGTGCATCGATTCTATTTTTCAAATAAAAGACCATTACGATAATCATCGGTTGAATACATCTGCGGAAATATGTACAATGTGTTCAGTAATGATTTACAATAAATTTAACATTGGTGAAAATGTAATCTAGTAGAATTCAATGCATCTAAAACCCGATCTTGTCTTCTGTTGCATAAGCTAGATGTCCCTAAGTCTTTAATTCAATTTGCTGGAAACTCGCTCTATAATTCCACAGGTTTTGTGTCTCTTGGAATGCGTGTTAACAATCAACTTTTCTGAAGTGATCTCGTGCTGAATGTGGTTGAAAGCACTGCTGGGCAACTAGGCTTCCTTAGGCGGTGTTGTAAATACTTTAGTCCGGCCAGCATGTAAATCAGATATAAGGCCTCTAATGGAGCATGACTACCATTTATGGACTGGTGTTCCAGCGACCGTCCTCCACTTCCTCGACAGAATTCAAAGGCGAGCTTTTCGATTTATAGATGATACTCAAAAAACACTGACCATATTCATTCACTTCAGCACAGGTGCAATGTAGGTGCGTTAATTTTATTTTATAGATACTTTAATTGTAATTACACTGCTGAGTCGGCAACAGCATGCCCGCACTTAGGTTTTTCTACTAAATCTAAACTGACTAGGTCATCAAACTCGCGTTCTAAAGAAATTTTCTTATGGTCGATTGCACAGTCAAATTCTGAGGTACATTCTATCGCATACATCTCGTCTATGGAACTTTCTGCCAGACGTAATGTTCCTAAAATATATTGTTCCCAAAAAACGTTCAAGAAACATTTCGCAATCACCCTCCTCCTGCTATCCCATGAGGCAGTTTAAATTATTAAGTTTTATAAATTATGAATCAATAAAAAAGTTATTTTGTGCATGCATTAAAGGGTATAGCAATTCCCTAAAAAATATATAAAAAAAAAAACATATGAATAAAATAGTTAGTATAAATGACATCTTATACCCTTAAAAAAATTTAATCTAACATTTTATTACTTGCCTGTTTCAATACTTCAGGTAGCAATTCTATAGAACAATCCAATATAATTTGCATATCATTTGATAATTTAACTCTTCTTAAAACTGAACGATAGTTATTATCTAAACCTAAGTCTATTTTTCTCACTGTAACCGTATATCCTTTTGGATCATATAATTTCAGGAGTTCGGTTAGACGTGGTAACCATGGTGCTAAAATATTAAATTATTTTATAAAATTTATTATGGAACTGAATTATATAAGCACTATATGAAAATAAATTGTTCATAAACTTTCTAGAATACGTGATCTAATTTAACAGAAAAATATAATTGTTAAATTGTAGAAACATAATATGAGTTAGAACCATGTATTAACATACACAAAGGAAAAAAGGCAATTCATGCTTCATTTATTTATGCTAAAACAGTTGTGTATATGGAAAAATTAAAATAATCATAATTGTATCTTTTTAATTCCAATGGATGTATACTTTAGTGGATCATCGTCTAACAGTGATCAATTATGTGTGATTGTTGTAACCCGTCACATATTCTGTTTCGTGCATTATACAATACTATACAGAAATGCATTTAGTGGTTTAAAATTATAGTTTCACAAGTTAAATAGAATATATTTTCAATCGCTAGTTTTCATTAAAAGAATCAAGTGATATCTTTTTTAAATAAATGTATTTGATCCGCACATATTTTAAATTTTTGTTTAAAAAATCAAATTCAAAATTGCTATTTAACACCACTCTACGAGTATCTGTGTGATGGTAAATATTTTCGCTGACGCGGATGTTGTTTTGTTTTGTCTACCATTATGGGAATGCTATCAGAAAATTTAACCACTAGAACGAAATTTTTACAGAAAACCAAAATACCTGGAGAACGGTTAAAGTTACAGAAGCAGGAAATTCGTAGTCACTTTTCATTGCATATTATGAAAATATCATTATGAAATCGGATTAAATGAGCAAGAATTTCAATTTTTAGGCATTAATAATTGCGGTAGAAAGTCTCTAACGATAATCCAATAAAATATATATATATGGATTATCGTTAGATATTTGATACGAAGCTATTCAAGTGGTAGCATGTCTATTAACAGTAAATGTCAGAGCTTTTGAATTGCATGCCCAGGGCTTAAAAATAGTGTATCTTAATTGATTTTTCTGTCGTATCTGTTGAAACCAAAATCATATTGTTTATCCTACCGTACTTGTGACACTGTAAAGTTGAAATTTTTCATGTAATAAGCTAAATATAGACATATTTATTAAGTTAGAATGATTAAGAATGGTGGATTTGTGGCTCCTTCTTTAGGTGGGTACATGCATATGCATATTAATGTTTTATCATTATAACACTTTTTTTGAATTTTATATTGAGGAACTATAGACCATTTTATCAATTGGACGTTTTGTTAATTCAATGACAATCCTAAGGATTTTGACAATTAATAAATTTATATTTCAACATGAGTGTCTTCTTATATGAACAGTTTAATAGAACACGTAGAGTATGTGAACAATAATAGATAAATCTAATGTAACTATGCATGCTCACCTGATTCATAAAGTATAGTAAATCCTGTCCATTGCCAAGCTATTACTAAATCAAGTATTAATTGTGCCATTGCACTAGGATGGGGATGCATATTAATTACAGGCGGTTTGGTTTCCGCATCCCATCTTAAATCAATATATGGTGTTTCTTTAGCATCACAAATATTAATTGCATGAATTGCTGAATTTGGTGCAGTTGGACCAAAAATTGCGGCAACGCCACTCTAAACATATTATATACACATAGTTATGTATGTTACATATACTTTTTCTTAAAAATAAAAACTAATACTTTTAAAATCTTGCACATTTTTCGCGAAACTTGAAATTCATTTCCATATTCAACTTCATGACTATTAGAAGTTATCCTAAAATCATTATATTGAGAAATATTATTTATAACTTTTACGGCAATATTAAACATCAGTTCATTTTCGCTGGTGTATTGGTCAAATAGGGCACCTGTAACAAATTAATTTAATATTTTTTAATTAAACCTATATAATGTTTTAAAGTTTGTAATAAAATATTTGGTTGGGTAAATGCAGCAGATCCAAAGGAATTGTGTCAATATTTTTCATTATAATATATTACAAATGAATAAAAATTTACTTAAGTTTGAAAATATTAGATAATATTTTAAGAGAGTCCTGTTCTTACCGATTCTAATATCAAATGCATACAAGCCATTTAAGAATAAAATCAAAACACAATAACAAATTTTCTTTATTTTCATTTTCTTCAAAAATTAAATACAATTAGTTTTAATTTTCTATTATGAATAACAAATTTTCTTTTGATTTTCTTATGTGGAAAATACAGAAAAATACGCAGAACTTATCTTCAATATGTGTGTAGCACACCGCACGCTATATACTTAATAATTCTTAATGTATTTAATGTTCCAAAAATAATTATAGTACATTTTCCTATGTCGATTTCATTTTATATACAATATTCGAATTAGGTGTTGTGGGTTATTATCTATCACAAAAGCGCATTGAATTTCAGACCAATTGCTTGCAATATCTCTATATACTGACGCGGTATCATACTAATAGGGAGTGTACATCCAACTCAACAAAACTAGGTAGCTGTTTGTTTGCATCTCGCACTGATTACGAAATAGGTATGAACTCGATATAATTGGGTTTGAGTAAGATTGGATGGATTGGAGAAAGTATTACTTTTACTGTTAAAATAATTTAATTGTCTGGAAATTCGAGTCATATGGATAACATCTTGTTCAGAGTCTCTACATGGACAGGTGCCTGTTATGGGTACACACAAATTATATGATATGAACAATAATGCAGAACTTTTTTGGAAATATGCATAGCAATCATAATATCGTTATTAGTGTTACAATCCTAAGTAACAGTCGAAGCACCGGGGTAAATTACTTTTGTTACTTTCAAATTTTAGGTGTTATTATGGTTATTTTCTCACAAGTATAATTATCACGTATGTTTTCTTACTCGTTTTAGCATATATGGTGCTAAAGAAGTAAATTATTTAAATACTTTAAAAGTTTAAAAAATACTTTGCAGTTTTATTTACACGCACACGTCACAAAAAAAAATCCAAAAGTTCAGTTAATTGTAAGGAAATTGATTAATTATGTTCATAATTTCCCTTATATTATAATTATTGTTATTTTAAAAATGTTAAATTTGTTATATTCGATTTTAGGTTGATTTTTTGCATTAAAATTTATATTTTTTACGAATTAGTTATATGAGGTAGACCTCAGTCAGGCTATTAAATATTTTATTAATTAGAAATCAAATGAAACTGAAATCAGATACTTTCGAGTTGCAAATTTACGTTATCCAAAATGAAAACTCTATGTGTAGAAGTAAGAAAGAAATGGCTATAAGTGTATTCTGAATAGCATCACTTTCTCATTGATATATTGTTTGAAAAATATATGTATGTACAAAGAAAAATCACCATTATTTAAAACGGCTGGCTCATTATGTTCACTAAATCCAAATATTGAAATTTTTGACATAATCCTATGTAATTCAAGTACATTAAAATGATTTCTATTACTTTGATATTTCCATAAAGTATTCAAAAAACCAATTAGGAAGTGCTGCTATTATTACATTTATAGCCATCCTTCTAACTTCTACACAAAGCGTTTCAATTTCGGAGAAAAGTAAATTTCAACTCAAAATATCTAATTTCAGATATTTATAAGTATTATTAGATTAGATTTGATCTGCATCAATGTGCAAGGCGTGTGTCTCTACCGCTTCGCTACATATGGCTTCCCTTTAATCTGGTCATTTTCCATCCGCATGGAAGGTAGCAAACGTTCAGTCTATTCCTAAAAAGGGCACTAAATCGGATTCTTCCAATTACAAACCTATAGCCATTACTTCAATCTTATCCAAGGTCTTGGAAAAAATTATTAACTTCAAGATCATATCTTACCTGAAATCCAATAAAATTATTCATGATCGTCAATACGGTTTTCGATCCAGAAGATCAACGGGTGATATTTTGACCTATCTGACTGAAATTTGGAGTAGAAGTTTACACATGTTTGGTGAGACTCGGGTGCTTGCACTTGACATATCCAAGGCTTTTGACAGAGTTTGGCATAGGGCACTATTGTCGAAAATGGTCTCTTATGGTATTCATCCTGATTTGGGATTGTGGATTTCTAATTTTCTGAAGGGTCGCTCGATTAGGGTAGTTATCGATGGCATAACTTCTGAAGGTTTCCAACTTGATGCAAGTGTATAAAGCATATATAAGGTCTCTAATGGAGCACGACTATCACATATGGGCTGGGGCTCCGGCGACCACCCTTGGTTTTCTTGACAGAATTCAGACGCAAGCCTTTCGACTTATAAGTGATGAACAAATCACCGGTCACATAAATCCTCTTCAGCATAGGCGCAATGTGGTCACTTTTCTCCATATATTATCATGGCAATTGTTCTGCTGAGATTGCTAGCATTATGCCCAATATTCGGGTATTTCCAATTAATACACGACTAGCTCGGTTGTCACACTCGCATTCTGTTGAATTTACGTTTAGTCGCACGATTAAATATCGAGGCACGGTTATGACACGTACTTCTCGTCTGTGGAACCGTCTGTCTGAGGATGTGTTTTCTGAATTCTACGCCGTCCAGACTTTTAAATCAAGTGTTCACAAATACCTACGTTCATATCCTCTCATCCATCGTTAAAAAGTTATTTTGTGTTATGAACATTATTTCAGTATATTATTATTATATTTACATATGACTGGTTTCGCAACCGCAGATTTTCATAGAAATTGTTTTAATGTACTGAACTATAAATCTGCGTTATTTCTTTACTAATCATTTACGCACAAAATGCTATGATTAAATTTAACACAAAATATGCACAAACTGTTTCATGTGATACACATTCTACAACTCGTTACTGGAATATACAAATATCAATGTATTCATTTAAAAGTTTGTAAAAAAACAGAATTGTACAATAAAAAGAACTATACAAATATCGGCAGATGTAGAGGAAATGGAGACTGGCATTTATAAAGATAGATTCCATAAATATTGTTGATGGATTATACAATTTTTACTAGTGTCGTTGTTGTATGCATAATCATATTTACATTGCTATATTTATATTTATTACAAGCTATTTCTAACGTAACGACTTTAAATAATTCAAATTAAAATATATTGTTATAGTCAGAATGACTGAATTGTCGGATATACTATTAAAATAAACTAAATTCAATTGAATATTTTTATTTTTTACAGCACCTGCTGCTAGAAATTTTAATTGTGAAGAATCGAATACACCCCATCAACAATTGCGATTTTAATATGGTTATGTTATAGAAGCGTTGATTGTTTGTTTTTAGTTTGGATTGAATTACAATTTACTTGAATTATAAAGAATTAAATTATTTACTATTATTAATATAATTTGTAAAAAAATAGTGCAGCCATGTAAGAAATTTAATTTAATTACTGTATATTTTTAATACGTTTTAATAGCTAAATAAAAACCTCCTTTTGTTTTTGATAACTTGACTGGCAATGCCATATTAGTTTGCTGTATATTTTATTATCAATTCTTTTTTCTACGAATTATTATGAAAATATGCATTCCTGTTAGAAAAAAATTTTTTATTAATTATCCTATTATACATTTGAATAATTCAGTAGAGTAGTGCGAAAAGCTCCAACTTAGGTTGTTAGATGTTTTTTTAAAAATAAATATCGATAAATATGTTATTTACATTATATTTCTAGTCTTAAACACTCCACTGACATTCTGTATGAATACAGCATACTTGTTTCTGACCTACCTACAGAAAAAATCGATGGATACACTATTAATGTTTCCTATTAAAGGCACTTATTAGTACCTACTGACACCTAATGAACCCATGTGGTGTACTAGTTAAATGTACTATTTTTACATGCTACACTTTAAACCAAATAATGTCATATACAAATGTTTTGTATCATACATAAAATCTATGCCGAGATGCAAAATTATTCTTTAAATTTTACTTTCAGGTCAATTGTAAAACCAAAATCAGAATTAACACCCGAAGAATTGGCACGACAAGAAGAGGAAGAATTTAATACTGGTCCATTGTCTGTTTTAACACAATCAGTAAAAAATAATACACAGGTATTGATAAATTGCAGAAACAATAAGAAACTTTTAGGTCGTGTCAAAGCATTTGATCGTCATTGTAATATGGTTTTGGAAAGTGTTAAAGAAATGTGGACCGAAGTACCACGTACTGGAAAAGGAAAAAAAAAAGTTAAACCCGTTAATAAAGACAGATTTATATCAAAAATGTTTTTACGTGGTGATTCGGTTATTATGATCTTGAGAAATCCGTTAGCAACTTCAGCTGGAAAGTAATTTTATTTTTTTTCCTTTTTTTATAAATATAATGTAATGAAATAATATAAATAAAAAAAAAAAATACTTTTAAATTATATTTTGTTTATTTAAAAAAGAAAAACAAAACACCCACAGTATTAACAATTAATCTTTTTCTGCTAATGCTGTCAAATGTTTATCCACTTCTTCTTCATTTAACACTCTGAATTCTGGTAAATCTTTTGTTACAACACCAATTTCAATTTCGGCCGGTTTAAAATCAACTGCCAATACCGTCGACAAACATGAAATAGCCAATTGTACAATTTCATTTTCATTAAAATCGGAACGTTTCTTTAATTTCTTTTCCAAATAACTGTTTGCCTCAGTCTGTTTAACACCAACAGAAATTGCACGAAATCCACAATAATAACCGGCTGGATCAGTTTTATAGACACATGGTCCTAAATCTTCATCATATGCAATTAATACCATACTACAACCCAATGGTCTCATTTCAGCATTTTGTGTATAAATTTGATTGATATCTGCTATACGACGACATAAAACATCAACTGGCATTTCACTACCGTATTTATAAAGCCAATTTGCAGCTTCATAGCGTGCACGTTGTACTTGAGATTTGCTATCACCTACAATTTTTGTGAAAAATATTTATTAAAATAATTTTAAGATACTTGAAAAAATTAAATTAAAAATCACTTTTCATATGAAAATGTTGGTAAAATGCGCACAGGAAAATCTTAAAATTGGTGTTCCAAACAGAAGAATAACAATATTTCACAATTTAAGCACTTGTCTCAGATAGATTTACTTCCAAACTAGTACTAGAATGCTATGATCGACCAGATCAACTGGCATAAGACAAGAATCTAGTATCTTTTTTAGATTCCTGGGATATAACAGATACGAAAGAAATGAAAAATCTACTAAACGGACTGTTAATGTGTCGTGTATGTTTTATGGGGGCTAACTGATTGTTGTCATTGGCAAAAATACGATATGGAAAATTCAATTAATTTAAGCTATTTATTCAAAAAATATTGTTAATAAAATGTGATTGGTATACGATAGCGATAGCCAATGAATGAAAGAACTTTTGTATTAAATTAGTCATTCACATATTGGCCGAATGGCTTTAGCGATGCATCGGAACGGGCCTATGGTGCTTCGGTGTATATTGTAAGCGGTTGTTTGCTCGCTTGCAAGTCTTGGGTGATGTTTAGACTGGAGTTGTGTACTCCTTCTGGCTTCGTTAGTATCCAAGATAATCAATTGTCTCAATATGCAGATTGACAATGTATATTTGTGGTCTGATTCCTTAATTGTGTTATAATGGTTGCTTTGCAATCCGCGTTCATTAAACACCTTTGTGGCGAATCAATTGGCAAAAATTCAGCAAATAACAACGATTGATAGCTGTAATCATGTTCGATTAGCCAGGACGTTGTATCGAGTCATCTGGTAATAATTTGTGCTAGAATGGGTTTTCTTGTTGTTTATTGCGATCCAAAAATTCGCCTACCAGTTGTTTCGATATAGTAACGTCATGATTTCGAAGCCGGTAACTTTATCGGTTTCTTGTCAAAGAATTATTCACAAAATACTCCTCATTTGTATCCAATATGCGGAAAGTGGAGTGTAAAGTTGACGAAGTGACGCACCGATATTGGTTGGATACGTTCAATATCATCCTCAGCTGTAACTTATTATTATATTCTTTAGGAATATAGATGGTAGAGAATAGTACAATATTCCCAAAGGATTGCAGTATTGGGGCCATTAGGTCCCTATTACACCAAAAAGTTGATTGCGAGTAGGATTGACCGATTTCATACGCAGTTCGACTGGTCACAATATTTGTGATAAATTGTGATTTTACTCCAGACGGGTGCATAAGACGTTAGCGAACAACTACCATTGTTCATAATATCTAGTAAGAATATTCACTTTCTTCGGTTAACCATTCTTTTCATTGCCTCCAAATCTGCCAGTCTCCACAAATTTTCCTTTGACGAAATTTTGAATTAATGACACGATGTTATTTGTCACCGTTCAATATAAACAGTTAATTTAGCGAAAGTTTATACTTTATAAAATTTGACACGACCGCCAGACTATATTCAGCAACAGTATTCAAGTCATGTATATTTCAGCAACTATCAAGCAATTGCCAAAAAAAAAAAACTTCCCAAATATTGGCCGTTAGATACTTCATCTATCTCGTCGCCATTGACCGGTGAGCATCTCATAGCTGTACCAAAATTCATTATTCTTGTCTCTGATACATTGACTGACTTGTGAGCTATATTTCTGTAGTCATTCCAATTTCACCCTCATGTCTGACAATTTGCGGTTAAGTATTTACCCCACGTATTTACCTTAATCATAACGAAGTGCAAGATGAACAGGAACAATAGTTGTGATAATATATATTTAATAATAATAATTTTAATGTAACTATAAATTACAAAATATCATCTCACCAATTCTACCAGTCATTACACATCCAATGTTCTTTGTGATTGTGAACAGATGTGTTACCGTTGATGGATCAATTAACTTTTCCGAAACTTTTTTCTGTGTTGCAACAACAACAATATCTTTTCCTTTTATAGCAACTGATGTTAATCCTTCTTGATTAATAGATTTAAATGCATATTCTATAAAATAACATAAAAAAAGAAAAAAACGAAAAAAAGCTTAGTCAGTCAGAATCACATAACCACAATGTTTATGTTAAATCTAAGATATTTACCAACTTGATACAATCTTCCTTCTGGTGAAAATATCGTTATATGTCTATCAAAACCTGCAGAACTACCACGAGACATTATTATAATCACTTTTTATTTATAATAAAAATAAAAATAATTGAATAAAGTATTTTATAAGATAATTTATGCAATTCAAACAAACAGCGAAACAAAAATGACTGCACAGAATTGTGATGAAGTTATGTTGACATATTTGTAAATTTTTTTTTTCAAAGTTAACTTTAATTGGCGTATATTCGTTTTCTTACTACTAATATAATGTATTGCCAAAAAGATTACTCCAATACTCGTTCTCCGCATGGGAAAACAAAACAATTGTATATTCATAATATAAGAATTGCAGTCTGAATAATTTTGTGTTGAGATATTTTTGTTTATTGATATTATTAAATTAAATTTTCCACATACAAATAATGCAGTGTATCAATAAAATTGTGTTTTGTTGTGAACAGTTAAAAACAAACCCCAATATAAATATTGCCAAAGAAATATGTATAATTATATCAGAAAATCATGAGGTTATTGTAAATTTTGGTAATTATGGAACCTATATTTTATCAATATTATTAAATTGTATTGATACCTTACCACCAACATCGTAAGTATTTAATAGATTTACACTAATTCTTTGTTGTATCCCAGTAGTACAAATCTATATTCTATATAATTTTAGAAATATAAATGAGGTGAAAATGTATATCGTAAATGCAATAACTAACTTATTGAAATCATTAAGAATATCATCCCACATTATATTAAAATCAGTGATTTTATTACTTTTATCATTGATTTATGATTTTAATGTGAGTAAAATTCAACCAGAGATATCTGAAGAAATAAAATTAAGTATAATTGAATGCCTTGAAGCGGCCATTAAACATTCACTTCCATCAACAATTCAGGAATATTATGTTAAACAAAATAGGGATGTGATTATAACGATAGTATATGTTTGTCACACATTAATATATACAGAAAAATACAAGAAACTAAGGTGAGTACAAATAACATGCGTACATTTTGCACCTAAATTATTATTAAATGGCTATCCTGTTTTTACCTAAATTCTCATGGTTTAAGTCAAATTTATCTCGATGCTATCAGTTTTATAATTACGGTTCGGAAAACGTTTATAAAACTTATAGGCATTTAATAAAAAAGTTAGAATTGAAACTACTTTGCTTGATTAACAGTGATTTTAATGTAATTATTAGAGCATTCAGCATCTGAACTTTTACGCCTCGAGTTCGTATAGGGCGGCATTACAATGTAAATTTGCCGTTTCAAATATGTAAACTCAAATAACTATAAATGAAATTTGCCAACTGGAAAATATAGGATCAATCATAATTATCTTGTTATACATT
>JANSTX010030965.1:0-14225 GCA_027564355.1 Penthetria funebris | reverse complement strand
TATAAAATATATATAAAGCAATGATATAAAGCAAACGACTTGAATAATTTTTGATAAGATTGTACCTTTTCTGTAGAAAAGCAAAATATGTTAAAAGAAACGGAATTCAATAAATAATCAATGAATAATTTATTCGACCTTCTTTTCCCCCCATAAGGTACAATAAAAAAATGTAACATTCCATTTTTGTATCCATTTAGTAAATTTATATATAGCAAAATTTACAAATTTAGTCAGTAGATTTTCAATGTTTTTTTTTTTTCATAAACTCTTATTATTTGTTTCTAACATGAAATCGATGACAGCTCAAAAGGTGTGTTTTAATTAAGCTACAAAAGAAACTACAAATAAATAATGTTAAGAAATGTGCTGACTATATATCAATTAAAAATAATGGAAACAATTGCTAAAAACCTTCCTCGTTTTTTTAAAAAGAAAAGCAATAGTTGAAAATGTTCTTTGTAAAATAGCCATTATATATATACTCATAAATGCACAGTGAGGGTAGCAACTTTTTCAATTAATTGAATTGACTTAATATTGACTGACTGTATATTATTCTGGTGACGTAAATGGAAATAGAATATATATTTATAAAATACATTAGGATAACATAATGTCTCTAATGTAAAATAATTAAATAATTTATATTTTTTTTTATATTTATTAAGGACATTCAAATAAAATTAACAGATCTCATTTGTCCCCTCTGTAATACTACTCACATTAGACATTATTTGCAGTTATTTCTTGTTTCCTTTTTTTATAATCTATATATTAGTCATTACTGATCACCTGTTTCCATAATTCTATTGACGTATTGTACACAATGTCTTCCTTGCATAGCCACAACCACTCATAACCTATAAAGTACATAGTGTTTCTTTATAGTTTGACTTTTACGTATTTCATTCAGACCGAAAACATGGTATTCCAATTCCATGAGGATTTCATAATTAAGCACATATCTTGCGAAATCTTTGATCGAATGCCTCACACTGTACGATCGATGCAACTCCATTTTGTAATCATCCGGCCATTTCCACAAATCCTCTTTTTATATTGTATTTGGCTAAAATATGAAACTTGGTTTTATGGTGTTATCCATCACTTTTTATGCCTCACAGACATTCATAAGTATACTGATAGATTTAATTTAGATTATAAACCATTCTGAGACGTGAAGAACAAGTTTAGAAAGGCAATACTTTTTCCTGCTCATCACTTAAATGTATACCATATACATCACAAATATCCTTCAATGATGTAAGATTCTACATTACCACGATAAAAACCGTGGATCTTACTTTGTTATTCGGTGTCCGACCAGCTGAATGCCATAGCATCTGTATAATTGCTCAAATTGGCATGCGATATATAATTGTATGTGTATATTTTTAAATTTCTATTGATTTCTACATGTATGATTAATAATCACGTATGAAATGGATTCTAGTTTCATTTCCTTGTCTTTAATACATTTGGTAATATAACGTTAGAAATCACAGAGTCGCGATTTCTGTAAGCACCTTGATAATTATGATCAGTCCGACTACATTTCAATTGGACATATTCTTGTGCGTTATATGGAATTTAACTTTGTTTGTTGATGTATACAAACATTTGTTTTTCAGTTCTCAAAATAATTCCAAACATATATCTTTTCATTATCCTCTGTTGTAGTCTTAAATTTTACACAGAGTGTATCGTTAAAGTTTAACTGGTAGCACACTTTGATTGAATTTCTTCAATTTTTTTTAACATATCAAAATATTTCAAGTCAAACAATGTTAGGGCTTTCCGAATTCTGATCATTACTTTACAAATTGTATAATTTTGATTCCTCTTGAACATAATCAAATTATATGCCAGATATTTAGAGTTTCTCGTCCTTTAATGAGTGATACCATTGATATGAACTAAAATATGTATTGAATAAAATTTCAGTTTTTTTTAATATTGTTTAATTCATTCAATTACTTATTAATGATCAGAATACTGTTATCAGTGAAATCTGTCCTTTCTCATTGGTTAATAAGAATTCACGTTTTCACTTGTACTAAAGTGAACTTGATCGGTATCTTAATTATTAACGACTTTAGTATCCTATTTTTTCCATTCAATAATGGGTTCATGTATTTTTCCCCATATTTTATATCGAAAATTCAAATATCATTGTTATAAAAGCACCCTTAATGTAAGTAAAATTAACTATACAAGGAAAATTCCAAAAAAAAAAAAAAAAAAAAAAACTAAATAATTAATTATATAAGTCATAGTCAACATGCTTATTATATATTATGGTTATCATGCATATACATGGATATGTAGAATTGTCACCCCTAAGAAGAAAAATTAATTTTAATAAACAAGTATTATTTAACGCCACGATGGGAAAAACCCTTTGTATAATTACTTTATCTCTTTACTAAATTTACCAATTAATATTCCATCAAGAAAATTTCATAACTTTCATTCTATTCTGTCTTCTATCATATACAATAAATTTAAAATTATATGTGAACGCCCAGGGTAAAAGGAGGTCATCATCATGCGGGAGAAAAACGATTCCGATTTCTTTTTTTTTTTTTTTGTTTTTTTTTTTTAGCTTCTTTTATTTACCATTTCAAACGCACAACGTGAGTATATGTCAAATAAACAGGTTGAATAATCGTCTGTTGAGTATTGAGTTGAGATTACTACCCTATTCGATATGTTGGACTACAACCCTTATGGGGAAACATGCGCGGTTTGAATTTACAATTTATTTAAAAGTCATCGACCACTTGTTTCTAATGGCAACCCACCAAGAGAATGGATTTTCCAAAAAGCAGCAGTAAAAAAAAAAAAGAAAAATTAGAATACGAAGAAAATTCTTGCCGGAAATTTTATTGTAGTTTATTATTGTAGCATGAGAGGATATTTTATGGAGAATGTTCCTTCTTGTCTTCTTCGTTAAAGTACCTAAATCTCATATTTACAAGTAGTATATGTAATTTCATATGATTTTATAATGTAATATTATAGGTGGTACTCAAATTCATACATTAGTTTATTATATGGCGGATTTCATCGATTTATTGTAATAATTCAATGTATTTAGTTTTATTCAAGACATGTCATGCTACTTTTTTTAAATAGTACCTTTCCTTCAAATAATACTTTAAGAATTTTGAGTTCATAGTAAAAAACATATGACTGTCGAATACGGTCTGAATTGATTATTTGCAATCGTGACTAAAAATTTAGATTTTAAAACCATATATTATTTATAGTTATAATTATTAATACATATATTCAAATGTTCTGTTGATCAACTACTGTGTTTCACACCAATCCGTTTGCTGCGTTTCATTTGGTCATAAATTTCCTACTTGATTGAATCGTACATTCTGTTTTGTAATACCTACCATAATCATAACATAACATAATATAATGTTAGTTAACTTTGCAGCTTGTTGTATTACCTATATGCAATATTTTTGAAGTGTTTACACTTACCAAGAACTGTCTTATATCGTCGTTCATGCAGTCTCAGACTTCCTGAATTGAATTCACTTTGTTGGTTGACCCTCAATCAGACCATCTTTTTGATGTGTAAATGTTGTTTTTTTTTTTCAATTTCAGATTTTGCATTTTATAATAATAAAATGAAATAACAAATTTTTAGAATCTGAATCAGAAGATCAAAAGTTTCAGTAGGTGTATTACGATCAAAATTTGAAATATCTCGTAGGATGAAATAAATATACGTGCTATGAGAACAGATCTTGATCGACTATATCGTCTATTGGCATAACACTATAATGAACTATGTATGTATTCTGGGGTTATATTCCGTGTCTGACTTTTGTTTCGAGAATTTCTCGAATTTCTTCTATCAAAAATCTAGTCATAACTTAAGTAATAAATAAATAATTTAATTTTCTTTTTCATTTTTCTTTCAGATAATCCAACAAATAATTGGTGAATAACAGAAGAACCCAACAGTGAAATCCTCTACGTGCAACATGCGCAACATGAACAAAATAGAAGATAAATTTAAAATTAAGAAAAGGAAGAAGAAGGAATTAAAAAAAACATAAAATTATTTGTAGTTCATTTATTGAAAATAAAAAAAAAATTAAAAAATAAAAGCAAATGTACGTAAATTTTAAAAATCCTCTTTACTTTCAATCAAAAAAATTGTTTGCAATGTTACGTCATAACCCCCAAAAATCATCTGAGAAATTCCAATCTGAAAAGAAACAAAAAAAAACAAAAATGTCATTCATTTTTACCTTATGCAGCATTTAACCTATATTAATTTTAAATCTAATGTGGCCGACCGGTTAGCGTCGTCCGGTTTTTATTTAACATCACAGTAGAGCTGTCGTTCGAGTACAATTTGTGTAGTACTTTGAGTAATTGGTTAAATATTTGCATGCACATGAAATTAGATGACATCTGATTTGATGACGACGATGATGATGCTGTGTGTGTTTGTGTTATATTGTAATTAATGTACTTGTGAGATGAGAAAATACGAGGAAGAAACAACATCTTTTTTTTTCAAATTTCAAATCTGAATTTTCAAAGGGGTAACCCTTGTATTCGAAAATAAAAGTTGGTCTCAGAGAGTTGAAATTTTGCACAAACGTTGTCCTAGAAAAGTTGTCAGGTTTCGCCGGCTTCGATTGCCCGATTTTTGTTTGTGAACAGACAAATTTGATTTTTAAATGTCCTATTTATTGCACCTTTAAATGACTGAAACTCTGTGAAAATTCTAGATTTTCCTTACAAGTTACCACCATCTAAAGTACTGTTGGTGGCCGTTCGAATAAGCTCTAAAGTGTTTTCGATTTCTTTTCGGTTCTCCTGTTATAGCCAAGAAAAATTAGAAAATGCGTTTTTAGTGCCATTTTCAACTAAATTTTAAAAATAGAAAAACCCAATTTTCCTACTTTTTTTTAGTCCTTATGTGTAGAGAAGGCTTCAATTAATATTCCAAAAATATAACAGAAAATAATTTTGTATAATATCTATGAGATTTTACAAATTGAATATTATCCATTTTTTCGTATCACATAATGAACGATTTCCAGAATTTTCCAATAAAATTTTTCAAATTCCAGAAAACGTTTTTTTCCTGACCATCATACCTAACTACGGATATATATTTGAAACTTCTATGTTCTACTGTTTCTGGGTTATACATTGTCAAAGTCGGGTATGCAGCATTTTCAAAAAATCGGCAAATTCGCTGTAACTCGGTCATTATTCTTCGAATTTGAAAACTTGTGGAACAAACTTGGTGTATCTAAATAGCCTCCATATAGATTCCATGATGAAAACTCGCTAGGGTGATAGAATATTTTTAAGGAAAATGGGCACCAAATTTTCCAGATCTCCTAAACCGGAAGTGGTAGAGATCTGAAATTTTGAATATATGGGAAGCTCCTAAAATAATGCTGGTCGCCCATATAATGTTTTGCGCTATCTGATCAAATACAGAAGTTGAATTTTCCGACATTTTCCAGAATTTTCCAATATTTTTTAGTTTATTTTGTTCAGAAAATTCTACTGAACTCAAAAAGACTTCGTTTTCATGGAACACCCCAATAATTTCCATGAAAATACAAAAAAACAAGTCCTTTCATGCACAACACAAACTTTTCTTTTCTATTTTCCAATAAGCAAAGTTTTTTTTCCGGTACGAGCAATTGCTTTTTGTGTGTTGGTAAAAAATGAAAAGGCAAAATTTAGACAGAAAAATAAAATTATCATTTGATTGACGAGAAGAAAATTGTCGCAAATTTGTGTGCATTTTGAGTGCATCGAATGAAAGTCATATAATTCGTTTTTGATTTGCATAGAGAAAATTTCCGTAATAAAATTACCATTTGATTGACAAAAAAAATTTGCCGTAAATTTGTGTGCACTTTGAGTGAATGAAGGACATATAATTCGTTTTTGTTTTGCATACAGAAAATTCCCGTATTTTCTTTTGTGCACGCCTAGTTTTCTTCTGCATCATTATTATATTAAACTTAACTCGAATTAATAATCCTCCCTCTTCTTCTTCTTCTTCCTCACCTTGTTTCTTATTTACGATCGGCTTCCTTCTCAATATATGGCTTTATAAGTTTTTGTCATGTTTATCACCACTATCTGCAGTCAATCTGTTTAAACCATTTTGAACAGTCAATAATCAGATAGTTTGTGGTCGACCACGTTCGCTTTACATGACCATAGCATTTGATAGAATTTTAAACCGTGTCCAATGGTCGAATGGGCTGATACTTCTTCATCAATTTTATGTTCAACTGATCGAAAAATACGTTAAGAAAACTTAATCATATAATGTACATAAAATAGGCATTCTCATGATTATGATCTCCTGATTGAAATCCATAAATATTTGAAAATGTACCACTTGTTTATTACATCGAGTAATTTTTTAAAAAAATTGTGTATTCCTAAGTTATTAGCACCATACCCAAGTAAAATTTTAAATGGGAACAGTTGCTGATGAACATCGAATAAGAAACTATTATTCAATTCCAACACTTCTTAGATTGGAATCGAAAACGATGACGACTGCTAAATAAATATAATATGATTTTTAAAAGGAAATATTATAACATTGTCGTATTATGCACTGAGAGATTTGAATGTTTATGATTGTTTGTATATTTATTATTAAATAAATGATTAATTCAATCAACTTATGATAAGATACTAATAAATTTACATGCAAAACAAATCGATGGCTAAATTAAAATATATATTTACGTAATTGATTATATAACATCAATACATCGGAGAACAAAACCGGGATCATCAGAAAAAGAGGCAAGTATTGTAACTAGTATGGAAAATTGTTAATGTGACAATTTAATAAAATATTATATATTTTAGACTGAATCGTACTAGTAAACAATTTACGTAGATACGTAGTTTATTTACTAGTACGATAAAATTTATTCCTGTTCCTAAAATATATAATAGTTTATTAAATTAAATAAATAAATAAAAATTTATTTATTTATTCAACGTCAATAATAAAGTAAAGTGTTATTTAAATTTATCAAGTTATAAGTTGGGTATCTATACGTTAATTAAAGATATACATATGAAAGAAAATTACCTTTTAATAATTTGTAGAAATGTAGTTCCATATTAATTAATTACTATATGATTAAATCATTTATATTCTTATCCATATAATATTATTAATACTTTGATATCCCATTATGTCCCCGCTTAAATATAAATGAGTTAATTAAAATTGATAACTTAGAAAAATGTAACATCTCTTGAAAATGCTCCGCACAGCCTGAACTCATTTTGTCCAAGAATTGCCCTAAATTAGTAATAGAAAAATTATGTTGTTAAAAGCAATAAAAATTATAATTTTTTTTAACAAATACCTTAAAAATTGTGGCCCACCAATTCCTTTGGACATAGTTTTTCCACTAACCCTCAAAGTAAATTGTTTTTCAATTGGATTTGATAATGTCTAAATAATTAATTAAAATTTTATAATAATTTACAATAAATATATATTTTTAATTACCATTGAATTCACATAATCAGTACCAGTAAATTGTTCTTTACGATAATTTTTAACATCATTAAATAAATATAAAATACGTTGTGACAATAAACTTTTTGAACCATTTTTTAATTCAGCTTCATGACCCCTAAGTAATGTTAAAACAAGATTCCTATTCTAAGAGTATAAACAAGCAAATTTAAATTTATTTAAAAATTAAATTAATATTATTCAATTCATATAATTTTTAATTACTTCTTCATTAAGTTCTGTATCAGTTGGAAATAGTTTCTTATTTATACTTTGATATTGAACAATAAAATTTTCTAAATATGTAATTTCAAATATTAAATTTTCCCATTTTTTTTGTGATTCCATTTCCATGTAAACTAAATTGAAAATTTTAAAAATTTTATCAATATTATGTTTATGTAAAATTAAGTATAAAAATGATCTTCTATATCACATTTTCTGTGACTAATAGCACACAGAACATATCATACTTCTAATACTTCAATATATAAAAATTTTGCCTTCCATCAGTGCTGATATTTGACATGATGATACTTGACATGTTACATATCTTTTGTATTTAAAACTTATGGAATTCAATTGGATTTAAAAATCAATATCAATGGCTAGTATAGTGTCAAAATTGTTACAAGACATACTAAAATTTACTGAACGGTGCGTTGCACTTATTACTTTACTCCAAAAATATATGGGTCATTATGATAAACAATATATTCGATTTCTAATTGTAGAGCAAATATTTTATACTAATTGTATATTTCATGGGAAAAATATAATTTATTCTACTTTGGCAGTAAATACGTATTTCGTACAACGCATACTATTTTTTAGTATTCTTTGCACACAACATACTTTTTACTCTTACTATTTCAACAATTTTACCCTTACCCGTATTAATACACCCATTTGCCTGGTAATCGTTATTTAAATCACATACTTCTTATAAGTATTCTTATAGAAAGTATGCGTAATATGTCGACACTGCTCAATTTTCGTTTACTACATATATATAGTGCATACTTTTTATTTATACTTTGTATAACTTATACTTTTTCATAAGAGAAATGTTAACCATTTTTTATTGTCAGTAAAAATATATTTCGGATATGTGATATACTTCCTATTAATACTCTTTATAAACACAACGTGTTACTTATTCCTACTATTTCTACAGCGAATACTTTTTATTCATACGCTTCACGACGCATACTTCTAAGCTTTACACTTGTTAACACTTCTGCTCGCTCATTTGGGTATTTTTGAAGAAACTTAAATTTATTTTACACAAGCATTAATATCTAATTCTTAACGACAAAGTTTATATTAGAAAATTACATTATTGGCTAATGAAAAATCTGATATTAAAACAAAATCACAATATGATGTTGTTTAAGGTGTTTACTCAGAAATCAAGGAGATTTTTTCTTTTAAAAATGACCAAGAAAGATAAATTTATTGCATGAATGAATATACAATATCAATGTAATATACCAATAAAATTTAACGAATGTGTACTAAAAGGTATTGCGAAAATGTATGGAAAATAATCTGCAATTTTCACGTTTTGTACGAAATAAAATTTCCCAAAAAAAAATTTAAAAATGAAAGCTTTCAAAGAAAATTTCTACAACTATATATTATTACCTCGTGATTTGGTTGATGTATCTGTTATCCAATTTTCTCGTGAAAGTCTACAGCATCCAGTAAAAATATTACTCAACTTTTCATTAAATTCTTCGTTCTGATAAAGAAAGCTTGCCTAACATTTTTAATAATTAACCTCATATAAGTTGTATTGAATTTATAAAAAAAAAAGCAAAAAAATTTAAAAAGAAACTAAATAAATATTAATTTACCTCTATTTGTTCAATTGTTAGTTTTAATTTAATTATTGCTTCTTGAAATAATGCTGGAAGTGTTAATTGAACAATTTGTCCAATAGTTCGAGATTCCAAGAAATGTAAAACTTTTTCAGCTTCTTTTGTATCATCAAATAAACGACGTTGTCGTCTAACTGAAATTGGTATCGCAGATTGCCATACAACTTGCCATGTATTACCAGGAATAAGCATACGTGAACTAAGTTGACCTTTAACCGTGATTTTACCTGTGTCAGCATCTACAGTACATATAGTAAAATACAATACGAGTTTCTTAATCGTCATTTTGAATAACCAAATAAAAATACTGGTATAGTACTGTTTGGAATCACTATAGATTGTTAGTTTGAATGGAATGCAGTTATTGGAATAGATTGACTTAATTTTATACGAAAAATAGGTGTTTATAGTGAGAACAACAGCAGATTGTACTGTCCAATGTCCACTATATATTTTTAGTTTATTATGCTACAATTTTTTTTATCACACTTACCATAACAACGTAAAATTAATTTGTTTCATCGCTGTATCATCAATTGTCCATTAATTTCATCATTGTTATAGTTTCTTTTAAACAATTAAGTTCTTTTTCATTAATTATGGTTAATAGTATAATATTATATTTTTATTAGATAGATTTTTAATTTTCATTTACTTTGCATATTAATTGATTATGTAAGGTTGTATATCCCGAAAAGGATTAAAAAGTTAGCCAAAGAGTATATACGTATAATACAAAGAATAATCGATAATAAATAGTCTAAATATTTATATAAAATTAATCATACCAATGTTTTGCTCTTCAATCCAATCACGTGGACTATACCAACGAATGAAATCTTCTAATTTACCATTAGGATTGGCAGCCTTAAAACTTTCCATATCTGATAATAATGATGCACTCATCATTTGAGTGCGTATTTCTAAAAGAACATACTAAGGGTTATATTGAAAAATAATAATAAAAAAAAATGGAAAAAAAATTAGTACCACTTCCTGGTCCAAGTTTTAACATTACTTTAGCATCATCTTCAATTTGGTCTTCTGTTTTTGGAACAGGTTCTTGTGTTACAGGAACATATAATGGTTGATCATTATCCACTAATGTCATATTTCCTAGACGAGATAATCTCCCTTCTGGTTTATTACATGATGATTGTTTGATACGATTTCTTTCACGTTCTATAAAATACAAAATGAACGTAGCCAAATTAACAAAATAGAAGAATTTTTTTTTTTATTTAAATAAAACACTTCACCTTCTTCTTCCTCATTGGCACAATCAAAAAACTCATCATCAGACTCTTCTGTATCGATATCTTGTTCCTTAGCACAATTAGTCATTGAGAATGGTAGACCACCTTCACGTATACGTCTTCGTTCCATACAAATATTTAACATTTGCAATTTTTGATGTAGTAAACATGTTCTTAAGTCTGGAAATCCATTTGCGATTCTATATTTTTTTTTTTTAAAAAAAAGAAAAATTAAATTGATTAATTAAATAACATAATCTCATAAAAAAAAATATATATTCATCAAATTTTTATTGGATAAAGGTGCATTATAGCATATCAGGATATTAAGGATAAATTTTCATGTAGTAGTAGTAAAATATTTATAGCTTTATATTTATGTGCATATCATATCATATATAAATAAAATAACTTTATATTAGCCTGTTGTATATAATACTTCTATATAGTACGTATCTTCAAACTAAAATTAATATTAATAAAAATTTTAATGTCAACATAATAACAATTTTTTTTATGTTAAAGACTGTGGTTTACTTATTTAGATCGATATTAATGTTACTATTTTATATTATTAAGCTATACCCAAACATGAAAATTATTTAGAGATAAAAGGATTAAATTAAGTGCTATATACAGAATACAGTACGAGTATATATATACATATATATATATATTATACATGTATATTGCAATTCATACAGTTAGGTTTTTCAAATAATTTTCAGTATTTTCTTCTTATTAAAATATTATGTTGTCCAGGAAGAGAAATTAGTAAAGATACAATCAACATGACGTTCTGGACGTCCTGGATTAGGCCACTGTTGAATTTCAAGATGAGCGTAGGGAAGATAAATTTCATTTACCATCACCTATAATTAAACATTGTTGTTAATTGTGAGTGAATTCAAGAAAGTGTTTGTACATCTTATTCGAAACTAACTTCAATTTCAGCAATATATATAGATTGGCATTTTGATTTATATCACCTATTGTGTTTGTTACCGCAAATGATACGAATTATAAAGAGTATTTTAATTATAAACTTTTTACGATATACTTCAATTTTAATCAGCATCATATCACATGATTAAAACCATTGAAAACGGTATCTGTGAATCATTTTCAAAATTTGCAAATTTTATTCTTTGCTGCTTTGAGTATAGTACTTGTATATCTTGTATGAATCACCTTCGTATATTTAGATAATGTCCATCCAATTGTAATTGTAATATAATCTGAAAATATTATCATCAAGACATCACTTTTGTGTTCACTGGTGGATCTGACTTTAAAATTTGTAGATAAGTTAAAGCTTGCCATTACTGCAAATTATTCTGTGTAATATCCATCATAAATTAGTAATAAGTCTAATACTATTTTAATTGTCTAAAGAATAATAAGTCTAATATTACTATTTCAGTTGTCAACTGAATTATTCAAATATGTAACTTTTTGGTTTTATATTTGCTAGATGGTAAATTTCAAGTATAAATAATAATTTGAAATTAATAAAATTACATAATACATACATGATGTTCAATTTCAACAGAAAATCGAATATATTTATCTTCAATTATAACTAATGTATATGGAAATTATTTTCAGAATTATCATAAAATGATGAAGTTACAGTACAGTACAGTATATCAATATGTGGTGTGACATAGAAACTTTAGTAATTCAGTAGAATTTTTCCAGCTACCTAATTTATCACTGAGAAAACAAACGCATACGCCATTGACATCAATTTATTTATTAATTAATATTTCATGTAATGGATTAAGTTTCTGATGAACCCACGTGAAGGCAAAGACAGATTGATTAATATGTAGATATAAGTCAGCCACTCCAATAATTACCATTTTATGAGCATGGTTTAATTAACAATTTTAATTTTCACGCCAATTAGCCAAAATAATTTTATATTTATATAACTTTAATAATTTATATATTTTATGTTAAACTTAAAAAAAAAAAAAAAAAAAAAAATTAAAAAGAAGCAGCTTCCTTAATTCACGAGTATTTTAAATCTACATAGGTAGAGCTATATCGAAAGAACCCAAAGAACTATATACATATAATATCTTTGTTGCAACAATTTTCGCTGTATAATATCCATTTATACCCAAAGAAATTTCTTTGCCCATATGTTTTGAAATAAATCTACCACCCAACTTGAGATTTAAAGCCACATTGAAACCTATATTCATTCAGCTACACAAATTTGCATTTAAATAATTCGTTTAAAAAATTTTTATCATCGTATGTTCACATTAACTAAATAATTCACTAACATATTTTGCAATATATGAAATTCCGAATTCTTCTTAAAGTAAAATTTTCATTTGCAAAGTCCCCAAGGATAAATGATATTGCATTAGTAATTTAAATAGATAAATATTATAAAAGGTATAATAAAATAGATAATTTATAACTGTTGACTTTATATATGAAAAACAAGAAAAAACCACAAATAAGAAAGAACAAAAAAAAAAAAAAAAATTGTTACATTTAATGTTATCACGAGAATTTCTTCCACGAACGTGTGACCCATTTTGTCTATAATTTTTATTTTTTTTTTTTTGTTTTTGTTTCGTCTTCCTTACTTAATAAGGACCTGAATCTTTAATAATAAAATAAGATGTACAATAAGAAAGAATGTAGAAAAATATGTCCCTTTTTTTCTGGTTCTACTATAAAAACTCTTTGGACAAGGATTTGTATTAATTTTTTTTTTCCTTCATATTACATATACTATATACGAGTATAATATTTAATTCTATATATAATATAAATAAACAATGATACAAAATTGATCGTATCGTAAATTAATTTTGTTCTCTCCCTGTTTACATAGATTTTTTTTTATTTTCATCGTCAACAAATCAGCATTAACATTAAGTCCTTATAAGAACATTTTATAAAGTTCTATATAAGTTCTATATAACGACCCGGTGTTTGTTTGTAAAAAAAAAATTTTTTTTTTTACTATAAAAAGGAATCATTTCATACAATTTTGGTAAATCTTTATGCTTTTCTTATTTTTATATTTTCAGAAATAAAATACATATTATATAAGTTCCAACATACTCAGGATTACCATTAAAAACATTGAACATAAATAAGAAGGTTTAAATCAACATTATACCTATGCATATAACATACGAGTACATAACATAGACACAATAAATTAACTTTTTTTTAAAAAAAAGTTATACTGGAATCTGAAAGTATCTAATTATTTCTGTCGGACCCACCATAATATCATATAAATTTAAACAAAAAACAAAATCAAAGAAGGTGTAATTCATGTATGAAAAACAATATCCCAATATACCTTAACTTCTTTTATTCTTTTATAAAATCGGTATATGTATATACATATATATATATGCGGTAATGGTGGTATGACTCAAGAGGATACATTATACAACAAGGATGGCAACTTCACAAAGATTGGTATACGAATTGACTATGTATCCCTACGTTGCTATAATCATAAAGTTTATATATATA
>JANSTX010030954.1:0-14226 GCA_027564355.1 Penthetria funebris | reverse complement strand
AAGGAGGGCACCCAGAAAAAGGAAAAAGGCAAGGAAGAAGAAGAAGAAGAAGAAGAAGAAGAAGAAGAAGAAGAAGAAGAGGAAGAAGAAGAAAAAGAAGAAGAAGAAGAAGAAGAAGAAGAAGAAGAAGAAGAAGGAATACATCAGTCTTCATACGTGGAATGTAATATTGAGGAGAAAAAACATAAAATACAAAATCAACAACACCAATGTAAGAGATGTACAGAATGTACGAAGAAAATATAGTCAACTGAAAATATAAAGAGGTTGAGAAAAGCACACAACCGTATAAATGTAAACACTTAAAAAATATTGCAGAGAAAGTACAATATGCTGCAAATTTAAATAACATTTACCAGCTGATAAGAAAACTGACCGAAAAGTATTACAGAGTATAACGCTCAATTCCATTCAACAATGGCTGATTGAACGGAAATTAGTGTACTTTATCGAGCTACTAATAGACAAGACTGATCGAAATACAGTTAGGTCATTTAACATTTTAAGAGTCTGCTCCAAGTCTTGGTGATCTAATAACAGTAATATTATATTATTTTTTTTTGTTTAAAAAAGATAGCATATGCACCAAAACCAAAATATTTAATTGTTAATTTACATCTATTTCGGTTTTGAATAACACCAAAATAAACAGCATACCTTTGAACGCCAAATAAAGCCTTAGTTAATTTCTTTCTATTATTTTTCGTATTTAAATTCAGTAAAAATTCAATTGCAGCTGAATCAATTAATTCCTTATTAACACAATTTGTTAAATTATGTAGAAATATTTCAAATAATTGTTTTGTTGATACATAATTTGAATTACTGCTACTACCGGCATTACTACCGGCACTACTACCCATGGTACTGTTTGAATTCGTCAAATTGGGTTCATCCAATAATAGTTCAGGTGAACCAGGTTTATTTTGAATATCTTCAGATAATTCTGTTATTGAGTCATCAACATTTAGTTGATCAGGTTCAATATCTAAATCTAAAACCTCTTCTGTCATAGGTGTTTCTTCTGGTGTTACCGACGACTAAAAATTAGTTTTTCAACATTTAAAATATTATCACATCGATTTTTAAATAAATAATTAAATACCTGTTTGGGTGCATAATTTGGTAAAAAAATTCTTAAATCTGGTAAATCAACGTAAAAATTTTTTGTTTCATCATCACCCCATGGATCCAGCTGGGAATCGTTAGAATCATCTGAAATTTTATGTAAAATCAGTAACAAAATATTTAAATAACTACATGACTAGTACTAGTATTGGATTACATGTAGCTATTATAAGATATAAAGTGTATGGTTATTTTCAGACGAATATTCACATTTACACAGTTTAATAATTAGCCATAAGTAACACAGTGTTTTTCTTTCAGATTTGAGATCACATTTACGATAATGAATTTTGAAATCAGAACCTGTATTCAAGACATTCGATATAACTGAGTATATGGGTATAGATGTGTTTAGATTATTTTTTTTTGTTAAATAAGACTAAACATTTATTAACAAATAAAATTGATCAGATTTTGGTATGTTCGAATATGTTACAAAGTGGCAGCTATAAATAAAATAAATAAACTTCACATCTCCATATATGAAACATAGACATATTTAAAATTCAGGTTACTCAGAGCTCAAGTTACTTTACTTTAAAATTCTAAAGTCGGAAAGGAAACCGGTGCAGATATTGAAGATGAACTTCGATAGCATTGCATCAATATTGGATCCCATAATTAGTGAAGTTTTGTTGCTGATGATATTCCATGCATTCAATAGTAGTGGTAGATGTGGACAATAGTAGAAAGTTATAGTAAACACCGTTTGATATATTGGATGTACATTACGGTGTAAAACACTGAATGTATTTATATACCACTATTTTTCTTGCTCGTCTTGGTATGATCTATAATCAAGGTAAATACAGTAAATGTCATCAGATGTGGTCTAGCAATTTGAACGCAAACAATGATGGTTTGTGGACGTCATATGCTACAATATTGAGTAATAGTACGCCCGCATAAAATCCCTTTTTCGGCATTATAATTTTAAAATAAATTACAGATGAAATAAATATACCAATCATATCCAAAACAATTCCACTGGTTGTACATTCAACATCTTTTGGTAATTCTGTCATTGGTTCATTCAGTAAATCGGACATAATTTGTGCTGACGATAGTAACTTATCAAAATTGTTCTATAAATAAAACATAATACAGAAAATCAATACAAATGTATAAAAATAATTAAATATTAAAAAAATAAATGCCAATTACCTGTATCATTTCTAATTGTTCTTTTCTATCATTTGACACCTCACCCTTTGATTCCATTATTTTTCGATTGACTCTAATTGCACCTTGTAATGTTTTATGTTCACTTCGTAAATGTTTTGATAGTGCATTATAATAATCTTTTAGTAAATTCCTAAGATTTTGTTGTTTCTCTGAAGATAATAATGTTGAATTCGGTAAAGTGATTTTATGTTTCTACAAAAATAAAATAAGAACCATGAATAATATTCTCCATTTTGTTACAATACTCTTTTATAATAAATCACAAATTGATATACTTGAGCTAATTTATAAATTGAACGTTGAACTAAACCAGCATATTCTTCACCACAATGTCTACAAAAAGATAATATAATTGATAAATTACTATGATCATCTTTGTCCTGTGAAATGAGATTTGTCAATGCTATGCCCAATAATGATAAACCCGATTTATTTGTGATTATTCCAACCGATATTATTTCAGCGAAAAACCGTAAATCAACACGCATTTTACTGACATTAAAAGTCTTATCGCCACCCTTGATGCACAAAACTTTTTGCCAATTTTCATAAAATGTTAAACTAAAGTCAGCATACAATTGATGTAATTTACTACATATTATTATAGCCGCTGGTACATCAGTCATTTTCAATTTTGCCTCAACCAATGCCGAACTTATTTCTGAAATATATTTTGTTAAATTTATCGCAGACATATCCTTCAATAATGAGTCCAATTGGCCGCTTGTAAATTGTTTCAATTTTTTAACAAATGCAGTATTTTTCTTGAGAGTAGAATCTAATAGGGTAAAGTGTTCTTCTGGTGGTCTGACACACGTTAGATTCTCATGACGTTGACGACTTTTTAATTCGATTTTCATATTCAAATCTGTAATATAGGCATTAAGTTCCTCTAATTCTTTTTCATTTAACTGTTGATCATTGTCGTCATTTTCCGTCGTGGTACTTGTTGTGGTAGTGTTAATTAATATTAATGTTTTCTCATCATTTTCATTCATTTCGTTTTGCAGTTTATGCCGTTGCTTTTTAATATCAGTAGTACTAGTAAATAATTCAAGATCTTTACTAATTTTCTATAATTTTATAAAATAAAATATGTTTTAAAATACTAAAACAATAAAAAATATACAACATAACCTAAATGTGTAGCCATTTTTTCTTTGTTTATATGTGACACGAAATTTGTCACGTTGACAGAATATCTGGTACATTTATTTTCCACCAGTGTATGTTCGATTTTTATCAAAACAATAATATCCCTTATTAGTCACGATATTGTACAATAAAAAAATTATACATTTTAAATTACAGCGCGCATCGGTCCCAGATGCTTATTGTACACAAAGTGATCTGAGACAACTATTGAAGGTTTGTTGGCGTATGTAAACTGTGTCAAGTTAGAGTTTGATTGGGACTTAAAGTGTAAAAAAAAAATTATTATAAACCATGTATAATGAATAAGGTAGTCAAATTTAGAAGTAAAATGTTGGAGAATGAGTATCTTTATTATTATATCTATTTTCTGGGACATGCAGTGTCAAAAAACAATTCTTTCTCAGAAACTTCTTTCGTGTATTTATTTGGGGTGAGTTTCCGAAATCAAACCAATCACTTTGTTCAATCTCAATGATATCTTGAAACCCATATATTATTCTAGTACGTTTGCTTGTAATCCATGCAGTGACGTTTATTATTGTCAAATTACGTGTAAATTATAAGCATTGGTAATGTCGGCCTTTTAAACAATTAGATAAATAATAAAATATTATTTTAAGTGTTAAATATAAGGTATATAATATAAAGAAAATAATGAAATATACTGCAAATATATAAAGAAAAGAAAGTTACATTTAAATTAATTAAATTATAAAATACTTTATGTGCATTTTGTCCGTCATTAATCAATTGCTTGGATCTTCTTGGCAACTTATTTCTTTAAAAAGAAACACAACAGTTAATCACATAATTATGCATAAAAATGATTTTTATTATATGATTTTTGGCATTATCTTGTGAGCTAAGAGTTTATTGAAAAAAGAAAAAAACCCAAATGCGAAGACACTATAGTTTTTGTGAACTTTGCACAGTTAATGATCCACTGTTGTAATACAATGTTGTTCATAAAAAATGACGATGCTTAAAATCCTGAACAAAACGAGCAATTTTGTAATGGAAAGATCTGAACTGTAATACACTGCCTTATGGAAGATAATTGAATTATTACCTTCTTTTCATATTTTTTTGGACTTATGAAATACTACCAAGATATTTTAATTGTTATAAAACAATAAATAAAGTACAGGAGTAATGGCGGACTCTTACAATAGATTCCTTAATGACAGTGCCACATTGATTTTGGACGACCGGATCTTCTATTACCCTGCGAATTCCAGTAATATTCAATATCGCACTAACCGGTCGTCTCAGTGTATGGACGATCTAATTACACTGTCTTTCGTTGCGTTCCCAGTTCTGCCAGTCTCCACAGATTTTAGTTTGTTATTGTACTTGACCAAAATATTTTTAGTATGCTCTTGGATGAGGCACCTATTCACGTAAACTTGAATATGTCACACGATGTTATTTATCACTTTCCAAGTTTCGCAGTCATATAATATTTATCGATTAACTCAATTAGTTTTTAAAATACGCAACTTTTGGAAAATTGTAACAAAACTTCTCAAATATTGATCTACTTCATCACGTTATTTGCCATTGACCACAAATTAATACTTCATCTCTTTATTTGCCATTAACATCGTCTCAATGTACCAATCATCATTAGTTTCCTTATTTAAACATTGATATTAAGACCAGTGATGTGATGTGAAATACAACAAACATATTTCACCCTCGTATAGAACTCGGTCTTTGATAGCAGAATAAATGTCGTGAACGAAGTGAAGCTCTGTGGATCGGTTTAGCGTCCACCAATCTAAGCAGCTTTGTGTTTGCATCTCACACTGCTGTAGTATTAAATTTCAAGAGAAACATCAACTAATGCCCTCAGTTTGGATAATAACGACTTTTGGCTTACGTAAACGGCGCACGATTGATAATATGAAATTACCGAAAAAGAGTAATTTGAGGATGTGCTGAACGTTATGAACAAGTTTTTTTGCTATTAATGTGCACGACAGTATCAATTCAGTTTTGTGACGACCTAATATTTGAAAGGAACAGTCAGGTTTCAGGTCTAGTACGTCTTACACAGACCATATCAATACATTTCTTGCCAATTCATATATTGGAAGTTTGATTATTGTGTATGTTATTTGTCGACTTCAAACATGCATGCGAAAATATTGATCGTTTTATGATGTGAACATTTCTAGACAGTTATTGAATACCGTCTGAACTGATGTATTTGCTGAGCGGTTCTATGCTTGTGTCAATGTACAGTTTTGCATCGTGATAATTTTTATGTACATTCGGGTGTTCCCTGGGTTATGATGTGGTAAAAAGTAAATTATGAATCGCATATTATGGGGGTGTAACCGGTCGGTGTTGAATAAATTATAAGTTTTTATTATATTTATTGTTTTACATAATTTCTATTTTATCTTGTCTTGACATTCCCAATAGGATATGAGTTTGATTAGTAAATTTCATTTTTATTTGTTGAATCAACTATTTTGTTTTGACTCTAAACAAATATGTGCACTTTACAAATAATTGTTATCAAATCAAATCAAATGAACAAACAATAAAGCTGTATTTACTTATTGAAGAATAAAAAACAAATGTTTACTCGATACTTCCTTCATATTATGTTCTCTAGAATATAACAAAAATGTATATAAAGTGTCACTTTTACTTATTCAATTTTATTCTAATAATAATTCGGGTTCTATTGTGTAACCATTGATAGTGTAATTAACCAAATACTCTGATTATAAATCTTATAATTATTTTTAGTGAATTAGAAACAAAAAAAAAAAAACGGAAAGTAGCAAGATGAAATTCATCTTAGTTTTATTGTTCTTCATTCTATTAAAGGAAACAATTTCAGTGGATAGAAATAATTTTAAAACATGCGATCAAAGCAGTTTCTGTCGGTAAGTGAATTGTTTATATTATTCCTTAACATAAGTTAATCGTAGATAGTCAATTATATTAAATTTTTGTATAAACAGACGCTGCCGAAAATTGCAACCAGGAAATTCTCAATTTCATTTTGTACCAGCCACATTAAATACTTATTCCGATTCAATAACCGCTGATATTATTAATAAGGAAAATGGCCATTTATTTGTATTTAAATTGGAAGCGTTAAAAGTAAGTATGAAAATGTAAACTTTTTTTTTGTGTTTGTAACAATTATTACTATCTTGATCTTTACAACAAACAATAAGTACACAACATGCAATATCAATACATTTTTACTAAATGAAAGATGACTACTGAATATTTCAGTACGTCGAATATATAAATGCACATCTGCATTGAATTTAATAGTGTTTTCTACTTCCTTTCCTTATTTGAAATATATCTTATATTATTGCTATGAGGTGAGAAATGGAATGGTCGACTATTATTGAAGTTATTCAACTCATATATACATTCACGTGGTGTCTCTGGTAATATGATTTAGACATTTGTCAGTAATAACGTGTGCTCGAAGATGTCATCTGAGCAATAAATCATCTGAGGAACGTCAAATTAAATAAAGAAATATAAAGGTTAAGATATGATGATGAACTAATCGTCGAAAGTGATGAATGAAGTGATCGACTAACATTCAGAGATATTTCATCATCTATATTTATCGTCAAAATAAACACGATCATATGACATGCCCATCGTAGTGTGTGATTGTTGCCTAAAATATAGATCACAATAAGTTCTTGTTTGTGAACATGATTTGCGTATGAATAGATCAGTAACAAACTACGTGTAAATTTCCGATTGACAATTGTTGTTACATGTGTATTAAAAAAAGCAAATTGGCATCGTTATGTCGCCCTATACATCCCTCAGCCCATCCAGATTAATATGATGATGATGAAATTGAATGCAATGTACTGACGAACATAAAAATGAGGAATTTCGGTAATATGTTCCTGGAACCAGAACTTATTCGTAACATAATATTTTGCAGATACTCCTAAAATTCTTTAGGGAATTTAGACATATCTGGGAATTGAATTCACGTAGAGTATTGTACAATAAAGGTATAAAATGAAAAATCATTAATAGTCATATAAGAAATGTACACATTTTACGTACGCACATATATCACATTGACATTGAATCTGTTCCACAATCTATTCGTATGGTTGACTTTTTGCATGGCATCTGCTTCTACTACTTTGCATTCATATTATCATTGAATTATGCGACAACGAACATATAGACGTTCAAACCCAAATTGTTATATTAAAATATGTGTAAATGTAACATCATTTTATTTGTTTCCACAAATTTGATTTTCTTGTAATAATTTTGGTTGATTTCGGGAAATTTAAATTATTGGAAATAAAGTTGTTAAATTTTGGTTTTTTATTTACACATCTTATCAATTTTTTAATATTTTTTGCAGGACAATACATTTCACATATTAATGGATGAAAAAACACCAATTAAACCAAGATATAGAGTTGTCGATGCATTACGTGATAATCCAATTACAGAAACGTAAGCTTGAATTCAGTATAAAAAAAAAAAAACAAAATTAACAGATTTATAATAATAAATGGGTGGGTTTTTTTCATTTTTTATTTTCAGTATAAAAGTTACAGAAAAATCTGATACAGAAATTGTTGTATCTTGCGGTAATAATAAGGCAATAATTCATGCATCTCCATTTAAAATTGATTTCTATAATGGTGATTTGCTGACAGTGTCCGCTAATGCTAAAGGATTAATGAGATTTGAACATTTACGATTGAAACCAACTCCGTAATTATTCTTCAATCAATTTTTAATTTTATTGTCCGGTTATTGAATCAATTTTAAATTTCAGGGTAATGAATGAAAATGGTGAAGCAGTAAATGATGTTGATAATAAACAACCAAAAAGTATTGAGGTAACAATAAGCGTTTTGTTTGTTTTTGTATTTTACTATTAGTAAATTACTTTTGCATATTTTTTTTTGTCTAGGATGATGATCCAGGTTCATGGGATGAAAATTTCAAATCTCATCATGATTCAAAGCCTAATGGGCCAGAAGCAATTGCAATGGATTTTTCTTTTCCACAAGCACACGTTTTATTTGGTAATTTACTTTAAATAGTGATTTTTTTTTTGTGTCCCTAAATTATGATAAATTTCGCTTGAAAACTAAATAAAATTACCAAATGTGCCTAATTTGAGGCAATACCTCAAATGGGGCACATTTGATTATTTTTTTTCTTCCATCATACGTTATTTTTAGATGTAAATCACATTACATTAGATAATACTTTAAATTAACTTTAATCTTTGTGTCTAATGGCTATATTAGTATGATAATAATATTACATTTTTTTTTTTATTAATTTACTTAGGAATTCCTGAACATGCGGATTCGTTTGCTTTAAAATCTACAATGAATGGTGAGCCATATCGACTCTATAATTTAGATGTATTTGAATATGAACTTGAAAATGGTATGGCACTCTATGGATCTGTTCCTGTAATCTATGGACATGGGTACATTAAAATAATAAAAAAAAAAAATTAATTAATTAAATAAACTATTAATTTGTTAAATTATTTTCAAAATATTTTCATTGTATAGTTCTGAACGCACAGCAGGTATATATTGGCAAAATTCGGCTGAAACATGGGTTGATATTTATAATCCAGATGCAGAAAAAAATGTTATATCATCAATTGTAAATATGGTATCTGGTTCTGGTCAAAAGGAGCCATTAGCTGCTAATTTCATGTCGGAAAGTGGAATTATTGATACATTTATTTTAATGGGTCCATCACCAAATGATGTATTCAAACAATATACAGATTTAACGGGTGTTGCACCACTTCCTCAGGTAATATATTTTACAATTTATCAACTAAGTTAATATATTTAAATTATTATTAATAATATATTCATTAATTTACAGTTTTTCTCACTTGGTTATCATCAAAGTAGATGGAATTATAATGATGAAATCGAAGTTAATACTATTCATTCTAAATTTGATGAACATGATATACCAATGGATACAATATGGTTAGATATTGAATATACTGATTCGAAAAAGTAAGTTTGTAATGGGTTTAGATATATTTTATAACTGTGATATTGGTGATGAGTGACTTTGTTTCTAAGCTGATGATTAAGAATCTACATTTGATAATAACTGAATATATAATTGACACAGAAACTAATAGGCGACATATTAAAAGATCAAACGATTATAAGTTTCCCATGTGTGTCTGATGAACAGAATAAAAGACAGCGTAATGTCTATTAAGGTGCTACTAAACAATTAACGGAATATGAATATTATTTCAGTATATTTTCTAAAAAATTGAAATCCAACGAACTCAGGAATAAATAATTTTGATCAAATATTGGTAATTATACTGACCGCTCACGTACTAATTGCTTATCAGTTGTTAAAAATTTGTTCTGAATAGATTATATATAGATTGAGGAACAGAATTGTTGGCTCTAAATGATGAATAATTCAAGGAAGAAGAGATGCATTATATGCGTCATTTCCTTTGGCTGGAAACACATTATTGCTTGATAAATGTTCACTTTTCGGTTAACAAATTAATGTTTTTCTGCAGAACTAACATTTCTCGCTAAGTGCAATGCATATTACATTCTATTATTCAATTAATAAATTCTTCATTTATATATCACTTGACATAATTTTCGGGAAAGAATTCAACATAAAAATTAGAAACACAAATTTATTGCTTAGTTCATATATTCTTCCATCATATTTTCAGATATTTTACATGGGATCAACATAAATTTTCACGATCAATTGAAATGGTAAAGAATTTAACAGCAAAAGGACGTCATTTAGTTATAATTATTGATCCACATATAAAACGGGATAGTAATTATTTCTTCCATAATGATTGTACCGATAGGGGTTATTATACAAAAAATAAAGATGGTCGTGATTATGAAGGATGGTGTTGGCCCGGTTCATCAAGTTATCCAGATTTATTTAATCCAGAAGTGCGAAAATACTTTGCCGATCAATATTTATTGGAAAATTTTAAAGGTACCACTGATGATATTATGCTTTGGAATGATATGAATGAGCCGTCAGTATTTAATGGACCAGAAGTGACAATGTTAAAAGATAATTTACATTATGGTGGTTGGGAACATCGACATGTTCATAATTTATATGCACATATGCAATTGCTGTCTACATTTGATGGTATTGGCAGACGTAGTGATTGGAAACAACGGCCATTTATTTTGACACGTGGTCATTTTGCGGGTTCACAACGTTTGGCCGCCATTTGGACGGGTGATAATTTAGCTGATTGGGGACATTTGGCGGCTACAATTAAAATGTGTCTAACCGAATCTGTTTCTGGTTTTTCATTTTGTGGCTCTGATATTGGTGGTTTCTTTGGTAATACAGACGCCGAATTAATGGAACGATGGTATCAATTAGGTGCATTTCATCCATTCTTTAGAGCACATTCACATATAGATACAAAACGACGTGAACCATGGCTATTTCCGGATGCTACAATATTAGTTATACGAAATGCACTTAGGAAACGTTATAGTTATTTAGTTTTTTGGTAAGTTATGCCCGGATGTTTTATTTTTCTTATGTCGTTTTAATATATACATTTTGTTAATTACAGGTATACAATGTTTTATGAACATGAACGATATGGTTTACCAATTATGCGTCCATTATTGTCACAATATCCAACAGATAAAAATGCATTTGCAATTGATAATCAATATTTATTATCTGATAAATTATTAATTCATCCTGTTACAAAACAAGGTGCATCCAATGTTAATGTTTATTTCCCTGTAAAAAATGAGAAAGATGGTTCCGGAGATATTTGGTATGATGCAGATGATTATAGAAAGTATACAAAAGCAGGATATGAAAGTATATCTGTTAATAATTATAAAGTATGTATATTATGATGTTTGTTTGTTTTTTTCTATATTAGTAAATTGTGTAATTGTGATTTAAATGAAAATAAAATCTCATATGTTGTGTATAGATTCCAGTTTATCAGCGTGGCGGAACAATTATACCGAAAAAAGAACGTGTACGTCGTGCCGCAACATTAATGATAAACGATCCATATACATTAATTGTTTGCATAGATGAGAATAGTTATGCCAAAGGAACACTTTATATTGATGATGAAAAAAGTTATGAATATCGTACTGGAAAATATGCTTATCTAGAATATGAATTTAAACAGAATTTATTGACTAGTCGATATATTGATGAGAATGTTTCATTTAAAACTGCTGCATGGTTGGAACGAATTGTCCTAGTGGGACTTGCTAAAGTACCAAAATCGGCAACATTGAAATACAATACAAAATCAATTTCTCTAGATATTGAAAAAGATGGAAATTCATTTGTTGTACGTAAACCTGGTATTAGTATATTAGAGAAGTGGAGCGTAGCCATTAATTAATTAGAACATTTAATTTTTATTATTTTTTTGTTAGTAAATTATAAATTAATAAGAAATAAAATTGACTAAAAGGTCTATTAAACTAAAAATTTGTGTTATTGCTAATTTAAATATTTTGTCACCAATGTTAGTTTGGTAAAATGACGACGAGGTATACTAAAATCAGTTTAATAGTGAATTCCGGACAGACAGTTATAAACTATTAGACTTTCATTTGAAGATTAATTTCGTATCCGTTTTTTATTATTTAAATAAGTTAAGTAATTTTGTCAATGATTTTCGATACGTCCAACTTTCTGACAGAGAAGTATTATAAAATGAATGAGTTCTGCTACGCGCAAGGACTACTATTTAAATTTTTAGTATCAGGTATTTTTATATGAAATTTTTGTGTTCCATAAAGTACTATACTAAATTTATCCAAATTGCATCATTTCACGTCCTAATAAAATGTTGAAAAATTAACAAACCATTTAACAGGCGAACAGAAACATATAAATTCAATTCAAATGTTCATAACGAAACAACAATACACATCAACCGAACAACCAATAATATTTATCTGCCGGGCATATTGTCAGCTTAAAAAAAACGCAAATATTTCAATGTACGAATCTGTGTCCGTATTTTAGTCAGTTTTAATCGAGAACGTCTTTGGAATTAGAAATGTAGTAGGCATTGCTACGTATTTTACAGTTTACACAATGTTTCTATCTCTAACCATTTAGGCGAAATTGCAATTTTTGTTTTTAATGAAAAACATTGGTACATTTTATAGGTTTGTGGATTTGTATTAGGAAATCATAATCTTTAGAAAGATGTATTTTATTTAAAATGCAAATATCTCGGAAACGGTTATAGATAGAGTTTTCGTGTCTGAGGTTGAAATATGTAGAAAGTCGTTCCACATCTATTGTACTTAAAAACGATGACAACTTCATTGTAATAGCACGATGTATTTCGATGTTTTTGACTAATTGTAGTAGGAGTATATCTAGAATATGTAAATAAAATGTAGTAGACATTGCTACGTATTTTACCGTTTACAACATGTCCCTATCTCAAACTGTTTACGAAAAATTGCAATTTTTAGTTTTGATTAGAAACGTTGGTACATTTCAAAGGTTCAATTAAAAGCGATGACGACATAACTGTAATAGCTAGAGGTTTTTCAATGTTTTAGACTAATTGTTGTACTAGAATATATGGGATATATGTACAAAATGTAGTTGGCATTGCTACGTATTTTACCATTTACACGATGTCTCTACCTCCAACCGTTAACGAGAAATTGCGATTTTTGATTTTGATCAAAAACGTTGGTACATTTCAAAGGATTGTGGATTTGTATTAGGAGATCATAATGTTTAGAAGATGTATTTTATTTAAAATGCAAATATCTCGGAAACCGTTATAGATACAGTTTTCGTGTATGAGGATGAAATATGTAGAAAGTCGTTGCACATCTTTTGCAATTAATAACGATGATATCATTCTAATATCACGAGATTTTTAGACGTGTTATACTATTTGTTGTAGCAGAATTTCTGCCAGATGTGCAAAAAAAAAGTAGGCATTACTACGTATTTTACCGTTTACACCATGTCTCTATCTACAAATGTTTACGAGAACTAAATATAGTAACGTCAACCTAAGGGTTTTGATTACTGCTCATTTCCGCAAAAAGTTCTCCATTTTTGTTCACATCACCTACTCCGTGTGTACACATAACAGACTCCCAGTCCATGCTGTTCGAATCATCCCTTCCGATCTGTTAATCTCAACAGCGCAGTGTTAAGTTAATTATAAAAAGCCTCTTTGTCATCAGACGAAGCCTGCTCTGTGAGTAAATTTGAACTTTTGTTACAAAATTTAACACTACTCTTGAATCTTGCTGTGATTATTCGATATGATATGGGATTGCAGTCGATGTTACTATGCTTTGCAGAGACACTTAGCAATAAATCGGCTCAACTAATGTAATCCATGTGACTCGGTTTTTCCGACAAACTGAAGGGTTTCATCATAGGTTATAGTCGTTTCTCCGATTTCCCTCCATTGAATCTAACTCAACCCAAAAATATCGAGTTTGTGCCCCTGAAATTCTTGAGTCAACTGCGCCAGTTTCGTCGGTTCAAGCATTGATCTAACATTTCAGGTTCCAAATTTCAGAAGTGCTAGATGTAAACCTACAGCTGCCTAGGTTGGTGGAGTGGATGTTAATTCCTGCATTGACCAGAACAAATGGTTATCAGAAGGAGCAAGGTCTGGAGAGTACGGGGGGTGATCAAGATGATCCCAACCAAGCCTCTTTATTTTTTCCTTAA
>JANSTX010030943.1:0-14233 GCA_027564355.1 Penthetria funebris | reverse complement strand
GGAGAATACTTTGAATAATACTATTGTACATGTTTTTCTTAAATAAACGTTCAAATTTTGAAAAAAAAACGGCACGACTTATTTACTACTTTCAATTATACAAATGTGCATAAAATTTTAGTTTTTTTTAAAGTTATAACTATTTTCATATGAAAATAAGTTGCACTTCTACAAAAAATAATGTTTGGTCTATTTTTTAACACACATAATTAGTTTGCCGTGATTTAAATATTAATGGGAATACCGCGTAATTGCAGAAGAAGATAGAGGGGTATATATGCGTCAGGCTCGTAGTCAGGTCATAATATGAAATTAATAATGCAAGAGGGCACATTCATTTGTAGATACCAATCATATGAGTTGGCACCTTGACTGATGTGAAAAAAAAAAAACATAACTATAATGAGTTGATTTATTTTTTTTTAAACGAACTCTATTAAAAATAGAACATGTATTTTTTAGAAGGCAAGCTATTATGTGTGTGTTAAAAATAAATCAAAAGTATTTTTTTAGAAATGCTAGAAACTTATTATGTGAGCAAACCGTGCGTATAAAAAATAGCTTATAATTTAAAAAATATTATGTACAAAATTTAAAGTAGTAAGGGTTGTCTTCATTGTAACTTAAATAAAACTTGCAGGACATTACCTGCATTAAATTTATAAAAAAAAACATAATAATTTAAGTGCATAGAAAAGGGCGAAAGGACGAAAAAGATGTTCTTTTTTTAAAAAAAAAAAATCGAGGTTTTTAAAAAAAAATCTGCCATTAATAATTTCTTAAAAATATAATTCTGACAGAACCCTGCCCATATTCTGCATTTTTTTTTTCATCTTCCTGAATTAAACAATCAATTGAAGTTATTTTGCTGAAAGTTTACTCCCTCCCCTCTGCTGGGTAAACGTGGCATTTGCACAAGAAATGCTAATACGGTTTTAGAAGTGAAAACATCCCCCTATATCGAACGTGTATAAACCCTACTCTTGGGTGCGAAGAGTGTTGATATCGCAAGTTTTGTCAATTTGATATACCAAGCTATAACTTTATAGATACAATATTTGGAGTTGCAATGGTTTCTTATTCAAATTAGATTGTTTCAATTATTTGTATTGTAAAAATGTATATCTGATTGTTTTAATGCCAATGAAAGTAAAATTTGAAATGAAGTACAATTTTTGCAATTATTGCATTACATATCATCATATCTGACCTTTACTTCATATCAATACATAGGTTGGAATATCGATGTTAAATTAATGTCTCTAATATGCATAAAACATTCAGATTCATATAGAATCAATGTAAGATGTAAATCTGAGACTGGACTATTGGACTATTGGAGCAAACTGGTGTTTGTAATATAATATAAATATCTTGTAAATTAGACAATTCGCAAAAAAAAAGGACGACTATAAGTCACTTTTGATCAGGCTCAAACAACTATAAATTACCAACTGGAGAATATATTTAGCATCAATTATAATTATCCGTTATACATTATCACAATTACCACAATATTGAGAGTGGTGCATAAATCTCCAGCTATCTATAATTTATTGTTGAGATTTTTTTCAGCTAGTCGACAAATATGACATTAAAACAATTTTTTTAGTCTCGATCACACACCATTACCGACATATATCGTGATCAAGTTACTTGTGACACCTCGCGAAGGTATACACATTACTAAACATTTTATGAACATACGAGTAATAAAGGATTATCGATTTACGTAAGTGGTAGATTATTGATTTAAGACACCATATTTTATATACGGGGCATAGTTCAAACTTCTTTCACAAAACCAAAATCTACGGTTATATCACGGTACGTGTTGTTATAATCGCTGACTATAACATTTGGTCACATATTATCGCGATTAATCAATCATGCTAATCACTTTTACACGAGTATTCAATTAAATAATTATTTAAAAAATTATCACTTTAAACCCTGTCTTTAAATGTATTTTAAGAAATTATTAATTAAGTCTATAATATGTTACACTCTTTATATGTACAATTACTTAAAGCAATTTTGTATCAATCAATTCATTGAAAGTAAAAACAATAATGAAAATATTTGATGTCATACGAGTACGAGGCATATATTGAATGAAATGTATTTTTTTATTACTTTTTCTTGAGAATACTTATTTAGTATTTTTCATATTTTCTTATTAAATATTTTTATTATTCATTAAACGTTTCAAGTGTATATAGGTTCAGACTTCAGAGGAGATATAAGTAAATACTCGTAATATATTAAATTATTGTCGTGAACATTGTGCTAAGGTCGCTGACCATATTTAATGATAAAAAAAAAATACGATTTTCTGTAAGTGAAAAAAATAATATTCGCAATTTTACTTCACAAAGTAAAATTCAATGTCAATGACGTTGTTAAATGTTCTTAATTTTATGTTTTATGGCGTAACTTGTGTACATAATTAATTATCATAGTGTATAATCTTGAATTTCTAAACTACTGATAAATATTGACATTTAAGACAATAATTTTTAAATTGATCTATAGGATGGATGTATAGTGAATATGTATAGTAATCGTAATATAGCTAATCGCGATTTGCTATAGTCAATGAATAGTTATTTCCGAAATGATTTTTTTTGCACCTAAAGTGGAAACAGGAGCACATGTATTCGAAAGTAGTACCTTTTATTATTTATATCCTCAAAAAATTACGGACTACACCTTGAAAACTACTGATGTCGTCAAAAACGCGAAAATATTGATCGTAAAGATCACCTTAATCGTATTAATACTAGAAACAACTCGTGACGATTATTAGAGTGAGTTCTGACAGATACGCGTTATAGTATATTATACAACATTGACTAAACAGCTAAACGCCGACTCATACGTACGCCGCATACTGAACAATAAACTTAAGTTGAAGCCTTACAATATACAACAAGTGCAAGTCATAAAAAGCCTTTATTTCTTTAATGAAAATTTTTTAATCTTCAAATATATGTACACAAGTAAATGATCGTATGTGGTTGAAGTATACCGAAAATTTTGACAATCGAGCTGTTATATACAAAACGAGCGCTTAATTATATGATGGATCGATTGCTGACTGCAAAATGTCGCTCTTCGCTCATTTTCTTTGATTACAACGTTAAAGTGAAACAACAATGATGCGCTAATCTCTTGGATACACATACAATTTGGTTCAACCATTGCACATTTCAACAGAACTCGTCATCATCTCATAAAGTTTATTTATTCGCAAAAAACATCACCAAACTCACTAAACTTGAATTCAATGGACGACATCATTATGGTTTATTTGGAAAGCTAAGATATTAACAAAAAAATATGAGACATATTGAAATCATCGAACGTTTTGTTGGGTATGCTAAAGCACTTATAGTTCTGCAACGCGGAAGACTTAATACGTAATATGTTTTTGAATGTAATTTCAACATTTTCTCCAATTATTAAATCAAAATAACCACTATTGACAAACCTATAGAATTTTTAATTGATAACACTTTGGATGATCATGATGATGTTAACCTTTACGCCTTAAAGATACCTTTGCAGTTTCAAATGTGAAGTCAAATAACAATAATTGTAATTCATCATCTGACAAATATAGTGCCAATATAATTATTCGGTTATACATTTGAATATTTCATTAAAATGATGTATAAATTTCCAGTTGCCTAGACTCTATGTATATGCTCAACCCAAACAAAAATAAAACTGAGCAATACGTAATTATTTGCTTATCTCTAAGTAACAGGAACACACAAATGTAAACCTATTTGGTCTCTATTGACGACACATCACTTAATATACATCTTAATCTTAAACACTTAGAATAACTCAATTTTTATTTATCATATATATTGTATAATTCTAAGATTATGCACACGTCTAGGCGTAATAAAACTCGCATTACAGAGCCACCGCCAGAAATGCTAAAAGGAGACTTGGACAATATCGTATCTGTATTCCATGCCATTATTTGTCAAATATGGTGATCCGGTGATATACCGACACAAATGAAAAACGTGATTGAAAATCACAGTTCCAAAGAATGGTAACTTGAATATGTACGAGAACTGGTGTGACATCAACTTACAGAATGCTACAAGCAAGGTTGTTGCAATAATTATACACGATAGGATTTCAGTCTTGGAACATTCAAACCCTTTCTGTGGGCGTGTAAATTTCGGTGGAAGGAAGAAAGAACTAAATAAAATGGCGATTTATCGTTGATGTGCGTATGACCAACTTTTATGCTTACGCGCGGAGTGAATGTTGAGAAGATGATGAATAAGAATTTAAGAATTTCAAAACATGTCACGCTATACAATGAACAACTTATATTTTTATCACAGCAATTAATCAAGTCATTATATTTAAGTTCATTTAATACAATAAATACTGTTTATTAATTCGAATATTTTAATGGCATAACATCGTCATGTAGCTGGTCTTCATTGTGCAATAGAAAATTATCATAATTTGTTAAAAAACATGAATTGCAAACTCTGTCATAAGTGTAAACTTTAAATATTTACAATATATATATATATATATATATGCGAGTATGAGTGTGTTTTTATTTTTATAAAAATATGTTTTTTTCATTTATTTCATTTTATATTATACATAAAAACCTTGTACGTTTTGTTGCGAGAAAGTTTAACTATTTATTGATACACTTCGACATGTAATCACACCAACTATTAGACCTAAAATGTTAGTAAAATTGGCAACCATTTAAAACTTAGCTGAATCTCAAGAATTGAAACAAGTTTTTTTTTTACAATTTCCAAGTGTAGGTGTATACTAATTTACTAATTTAAGAGTTAAAATAGTATCATAATTACTCGTAATAATTAATTTATTTAATAACAAATTATTTTACACAAATGTTATTTTATTAAATGTAAATTTGAGTAAATTTAAATATCAAGTCAAATATTTAAAGTAAATACAAAAAGTGTACACATTCATGTATTAATCAAACATTAAAAACTGATTAAAAAGAAAAAAAAGTTTATTTGGTCGTCAAAATTAAATTAATTGTATGTTTGTAGTAAAATCTGCAGCAAAAATAGCAGCTGCTTATAAATTGATTGTGTTTTTGTAAGTTATTTCTATTTTTCTTATCACAATAATAAGAAATAAAATTATCTTTAGATTTTTATGTTGTATGGTATTTTGATTCTTTCTGTTACAGCCAGTCATAGAAATAAATAGTGTAAAAAAGATTCAGTCAGTAGAGTGGAACGAAAAAAAAAAGAAGTACATTCGAAAAACGTATTGAACGGATATCAACGATATTAACCTGTCGTTTCCTAAAGTAAACAATAATATTTTATTAGTTTTACATATGCTACGTCTTGTATAACACTCATACACCATACCACATATATTTTTAGTCACAGCCCAATTATCGTGATCGTGTTTCTGGTGTTAAACAAGAATAATACAAAAGTTGTTATGTTTAAAAACGAGAAACTATATATTTTGGATAAGATACAGTAAGATAATTGAATGGGAAGTGTAAAGGTTCAGTGAATTAGACAAATTAAATGATTAATTGATACTAGAAACATATAAATTATTTACTGGTAATCAGAATCCTTTTTATGGATCATCCATTTGTCAAAACCAAAACTTATAAATAATGAAATATATGTAATGACTAAGAAAGAATAGATTACAAATAGATATTACAAATAACACAAAAAAAAAACATTGAAAAACATTTGGCTGGAAAAATATGGTAACAAAAATCACAACGCATAGAGTCAACTAAAATATTAACTGAAATCAACTAAACTAAAATACAATAGATATAATACATTTGAAATGCATATCAAACCGGAGATCAAACCTTAGACTAAAACGAAAATGATGGAGTCAAATGGAAAGGCGATAAATGTAGTTATTAAAAAACCGTACGAATATCGAAAAACGATAAATTGACATACCTAACACCAATATTGATAGCTTAAACAAGTCCCGTTTGTCAAATGTTTGAAAAAAAGTCTCACCACCAAAATATATGATTCCTTTAACCACTCTACTAAAATATTTATATATATATAAGAGGCTAATTACTGGGTCCTTCTCTCGATATGATACCAAATTCACGCAACTGTAGCTGCGTTTATCACAGGCACAGCGATCTCAAAATTTGACAATTCTAATTCATAACATTGTTTACAATTGTACAAACGCATTTAGTTCAACGCCATAATTGTACAGAAATATTCCTAATAGAATTTAAATGCAATAGAATTAATAGATTAATGAAATGTAATGAATCATTAAACGTTACAATAATACTGGTAGCATCGCAAAACATCATGGAGATGATCATGAAAAATCTACAACATCATCAGAAAAGATTCAAACGGTAGGGCCTCAAATTGGGCAAAATTGGCTAAACAGCTGAACATGATATATATATTAAGCTTACGTAATGAACAATGAATTTATGTTAAAGCTTTACAAGATACGAAAAGTGCAAGATTTAAATCTGTCATAAATGGTCACAATACATAAACGATCAAAGGCATTAAAAAGTATGCATGTAATTGACGGAACTCGAAAATTTGCTGTCTTCTAAAGTATTAACTGTACAGCAATACATAAACCAACGAATGATTGTGTGTGTGGATGAAGGGCAATATGTTATCGATAATTTTGCCAATCGATTTGCTGTGCAAAAATGAACGCCTGTTTCTGCGATGTTTTGCTACAGCTGTAACAAAAAATGGTAACTGCCCGCTCGTTTTCCTCGATCAATTCAACCAGGTACTAAGTATGCTAGCCTAGAATCCAATGAACTTCTTCATATGGTCTATTTTCAGAGCTAAGGTGTTACCATTAAAAAAAACTCGAGAGTTTAAACACTGTTCATAGGTAGACTTGATGCAATCATTCGCGCCAAAGTTGGGGCCATATTGAAAATTTAAGCTGTTTATCATAAATTTTTATGTATTTTCAACATTATCTAGAAATATTCATCATTGACAAGCTGTGTATAATATTTCGCTAATATTCACTTCACTTCTATAAAAAAAAAACAAGCATTCGACAAAATAATGTTCATAGTTTTTCATTGTATAAAGAAAATTCAATTGGCAAAACAAAAATCGAACAACTACGTCATAAAAAAAATAGAAAATGTTAATTAGTCGCATATAACTCTATCGAATGCATTTAATTGAAATAAAAGAAAAGAAAAAGAATGCAAGGCACAACGACGACGACGACGACGACAACTATGAGTCCCCCCAGCATCCACAGCAGCTGCACCACAGCCGCTGCATGCCCGCATGTGCTTTTTTCCTATACAATCAACACAAAATTCATCGTAGAAAATTGAAATTAAGATGGAGTTTTTTTTTATTTATTTTATTACCGCAACGAAGTTTTTTTTCCTATTTTAATAGTTTTCACTTTTTTTTTCTAATATAAGGAAAAGGATTTGGATACTTTAAATCACATTTCGGTATATAATAAATAAAATACGAATATAATAAAAAAAATACCTAAATTATATAAAAAAGAGTAGAAAATAAATACACATAAAAAAAAAAACAAAGACTTACCGGATAGTACATTCCTTGCGGAGGAAGGAAAAATGCTCCTGATCCCCACAGTTTGACAGATTTTTATTTACACTTTTATCATAAAATTTCAATCAAATTTTTGAGGAAAATCAAGGAAAATGCGGAACACACTCTTAGCTGTCAGACGGATGCTTTTCTTTTCTTTCCTTATATTTTTCTTATCCCAATAAAATATCTCTCGTTATTGATTTATTTTCTACCACTTTTCTTGTTTCTTGTTTCAAATAAAACAAAAACCATATAATAATTTTCTTCGTTTTTATATTCTGGTATGTGAATAAAAATTGATAAAATAAAACAACAACAAAAAAAAAAAAGCAACCAGCAGCAGCAGCTTCTTCTTTCCGTGAACTTTTTTTCCTTATTTAACCAAAAAAAAAAAGTCAAAAAAAAAATTTCAAGCGGAGGGCACACCCGTGTAAATTCACTTTATTCTTTAAATAAACTTTGAGATTCAAATTTTTCACTTATATTTCTAAATAAATATCACAGTAAATAATTGAATATTTAAAGTTGCAAAAAAAAAACTGAGATTATTAACAACAAAAAAAAACAAAAACTTGAGACTTTTGCAAAAATACTACACTTTTGATGACTTTTTTCCAATAATAAAAATATTCTCCTAACAACAAATTTATGTTTTGCTCGCCACTGCAGTAAAAGATAGACTGAGGAGAGATAATTTTAGAAATGGCTGCCAAAAGTGCCCGGTATTTAACGAAAGAGTATGAGCAAAACGAGATTTGTTTATTATTTTTTTTTTTTATTCAGCCATTTTATTAAGTGACGTACACGCCATTTTACTAGTAGTTTATAATTTATGTACTATTTTATGTGTCTGTACTCAAATTGTTTTCAAAAAATTTCATCGCATATTTTTCTATTGTGAATTATGACGTTGAATTGCTTTTTGATTTAAATAAATTGAATAAAAACAAATTATTCTAATTCTAATAATAAAAAATGATTGAATGTTTATGTAATATTTTTCAAGAAATTAAATTGTATTTAATGTACTAAATAAAATATAGTATGTGTTTCAATAAAGATGAAATTTTTATAGAAATTCAGTTAAAAGAAAATATATTTATGTATTTGTTAGGAGGAAGAGCTCCAAAATTGTAACTTTATTATTGTGTGTTGTGTGTGTCGTTCGTAACGAGATAGATTTACTGAATTTGTGAAAGAGAATATTAAATTAACAATAATGTGGGTTGAATTGAGTACAGGAAACAAATTTTACACCTAGGTATAAATTGAATGAATTTATTATATGTTAATTTGTTAAATTTATTTTAGAACAAATCTGAACACCTCACAGCGACAAGGTCATATAAAGAATATTGCGGCAGTATTGTTACGTATTAGATAGTTAGTGGTAAGTATTATATGCTCAATGTACTTAAATATATTCCCAAACATCTTACTGTCATCATATTCACATCTATCTGTACACTCAACGTAAAAGCATTGGTGGCTAACGAACAATTGCCATTGTTCACGATCTCTGGCTATTACTTTTTCTTCGTTCCGTCAGTAACCACTGGTACTGAACTCATTCTCGATTTATTTCACCACGTTGTTCTTCGGCGACCGATAGTCTTATATTCGGAGATTTCCAGTCAAGTGTGTAGTTTGTAGTGTCCCTCGCTTTAGTTTATGACCGATCTAGATTCACTTTCTTAGGTTGACATTTTTGTTTCATTACCTCTAGATCTGCTAATCTGCACAAATTTTCATGTGATATTGTATTTGGTCAGAAAATTTTAAGTATGTGGCGGATGCACCAAGTGACGAAACTTGAATTTGTAATATGATGATGACCACCTTTCATGTTTCGCAACCATACAATATAGTAATTAGACAGTTAGTTTTTAAAATGTACAATTTTAAAATTTTAGATGACCGTCAAACTCTATTCAGCATTTGCATTTGTCGAACTTATTTTTGTACGGGGAACCTTACAACTATTTCATCACGATGATATTGTTAAGTCCTTAACTTTATCTACATCAACATCTTATGGACTTACCAATCTTCATTAGTTTCATCTTTGAATTATTAATCTTTAAAGCGATTTGTGCCCTGTATTTCACAAGTCGTTTCAATATCACCGTCAAGTCTGTCTCAGTTAACGATAGGCTGTTTACCGGTTATTTATTCCTTTCATCTGATACCACGTGGTCCATTATTGTTTATTTTCCTATAAACTAGTCTAAGACAAATAGGCACAAAAAATTGTAATAAAATAAATCCCCGTTTTTATACCGAATTGTACATCAAAAATATTTCATCATACCACAGTCAGTACTATCAAATATCTGGTTTAAAGTCAGCAAGTAACATATGATATACAATGGTATTTGTAATTTAATTGACTGTTCAACATTAATTCTTAATGTATTGATATGGTCTGTACAAGAACATGCCTGTGTTCTTCAAGTACCTGATTCTAGAACTGAACCGATATTATCGTATGTAATTATAACAATAATCTTGTTTATATTTATTATTTAACCAGATGATACTGCGCCAGTTCTCACATACACTTATCCTTGTTCGGCAATTTAATTATCAACTCCATCTTTACATTGGAATAACATCTGACAAACACACTTAAATAATATTAATAATATAACGGAGTAGGTGATATGAACAATAATAGAGAACTTTTCACGGAAATGTACAGCAATCATAACTATATTTGCGCACAAAAGAATACACAAAGAAACTTGGATTTCACCGGATAGGCGTACCAGAAATCAAATAGATCACATAACAATTAGTTGGAGATGGAGAAATCCACTGTTAGACGTAGCTGTTTTTAGTGACCCCTTTTTGAGTATTGGAGAGATAAAATTAAAACTTATGGCAATCATAAGGAGGCATTCTAGAACTACGAGACATATAAAAGTTGCTAAACTTCGTAATGAGAGAGATAAGAAAACGATTTGCTGGTGGTATGGCAAATCAATTACATGTTACGATGTTCGACGACATTGGAACGATGGATTTCATTAATTATGAAAGGAAGGAATGGATAATGAGGAGGAAAAACATTAAGAATGCAATTTACAGAAGCAATGCGATGGACCAACAGAATCCGCAGACACAATATAGTCAACTAGACAAAGAAATTGGTAAAACTGCACGGCGTGATAGGTGTATCTTTTTTGAAAATATTGCAGCTTGGGTACAACTCGCTGCAAATTCAAAGAAATCTAACCTGACTGTGACTTTTGGACTGAACGTCGAATCCAATCTAGGGAAGGTTTGCTTATCTCACATGAGATTTAGCTAATGTAAAGATGGACAGAGTACTTTTATGAGCTTCTGAATAGACCTAAAATTCTGGTTGTTCCGAGTTCGGTGAACCGAATACCGACTACAAGACGATTTAGAGATTCTGCTCCAAGTCGTGGTAAAATCATATCTGCGTTAAAACACCTAAAGGGCGGTAAGGCTGCCGGTGTCGATAACATATCACCAGAAATATTGAAAGTGGACTTGGATGGCATTGCATCAGTATTGAATCATATTATTAGTGAAGTGTTGTTGTCTGATGATATTCCAGGTTTGACAATTATCTTGCCGAAAAAGGGTAAATTCAGTATTTGCGAGAACTGGCGTGGTATCACTTTGTTGAACACGATAAACAAAGATTTTTAACGATTGATGGTGGTGCAGAAACAGATTAAGGTTCCATCTACAATAAGCTCGGCAAATGTTTGGTATGCTGAATGGAGTCTGATGGTCGTCACAAATTTCAAAAAATCTTAAGTTGCGCATTTTTAAAACAAATTGTTTATCGGTAATATTGTATGGCTGCGAAGCTTGGAAGGTGACAAATAGCATCTTGTCACAAAATCAGTGCCTCAGACGGTCAAATTCAATATCAAATGAGAAATAGTGGAGACTGGCAGAACTGGAGACGACGAACAAAATTGTCAGCCGAAGAAAGTGGATTTGAATCGGACACACACTGAGGTGACCGGTCAGTGATTTTGCAAAATACGCACTTGAGTGGAATCCGCATGGTATTACAAAACACGCTCATCCAAAATCTATGTGACGAAAAACCGTCATTATGCAGGCTGGTATCAGTGGAAAGGGATGGAGTTGAGATCGTGAAAAAATGCGGTTATTCGTTGGCGCATAAGTATTACCAAGGTGTTCACGTTTGCAAAATTCTATAATGTAAATCTTTTGTTCTTCAATTTTGACGATAACTACCATAATTTTTCTGTATTATCCACCTAATAGTAAGTAATTTAAAATAAAATTTAAACTATGGTTTAGTAACTATAGATCAGTGAATCAGTGAAACATGTTGATCGATTAAACATTTGAATAATTCGATAGAGTGGTGTGTAAATCCACAGCTACCTAGTGGTTTAGTATGGTATTTATTCACCAAGTCTACAAATAATACAGCAATACTAAATTTTTTGTCGCGATCACACGTCAGAAAACTGACATTTATTGAGACGGTATTTCCGCATAAAGCCAATGAAAACATGAGTGAATTCAAAAGTCAACGGTTTATTTATTTAATATTTATGAACTACATTTTATGTAAGTTTTGAATAAAATTATTTCGAAAATATTTATGAAATACTAATTTATTTTTTGAAAACATTCAATTAATTACTAACGAAGGTTAATGAAAGTTGTTAAACTTAAAATTAATATTCTTCAATTTTCGCATCGTTTCAATTAAAGTGTAAAATATGATGAATTTGAATACTAATTAAATTTCCTGTTTTACATGTCTTTATGCAGTTAGATTTTATTAGAAGATATTGATTTCGAAATATGGTCGAGTAGTTGAATTTCGTAAAACAAATATCCTTAAAATCCATTAAATCATCATGAATAATAGTCTTGTGAATATTTACATTAACATTTGCATAAAAATAATGTATCTTCAAATTAGTTGATGTGTTTGTTAATAATTCATCAAAAACGATCACAGGTCAAGTGCCTGAACAATATGATCGACAATCAAATTAGATTTTATTTAAAAAAAAAACTCTAGCAAAATATGTTGAGTAACATTAGACCATTAGACGGGAACAGAATGTCTATAAAAACATACATAAGTAATTCGAAATAGAGGTGATAAGTTAATTAAGATTATCGACTGTTGTCTTAATGCACTTGAAACCCAACCTAGCTCTATAACTGATTTACAACTGGTAGCTAACAGACCTCAAGATATACTTCTAGACCTTGCTACAGACGTAATATAAGTAAGGTTCTTCATTCAAAATACGCATTCTTCTCTTGGTTTTCATAATCTTCACACCAAATGGTAAAAAATAGAATCATTCAACGTAAAGTTCTTCAACCAATCACCACTCAGAAAATACTAATCCTTCATGTATGCAACAGACCAACCAAATTTTATAAGTCGGTTAATCATAGAATAAAACACCCCAGATGAACGAGGCTAAATTACTATATAACAATTCCGATCTCCTAACTATATATCTTAAACACTCTGACGCTGATACAAGGTTGGTTTACAATATTGATTAAAATCCGGATTGTATTCACGAGGTGCTATCATGATACCATCTATTATCAGTTGACTTTAATAGCATTACATGTGTTAATAATGTTGTATCTATTTGAAACGAATTCACGTGTACCCAGATCAAAAATATAAATCCAGTACGTATAACCAAATTTTGTAGCAGGCCTACGTGAACCTAAATCACTACATCTTTCCCCTCTCTGCATTTTACTCCATTACTCCCCCCCCCCTTTGGAATTATCTATCATCAATCTATCTTCAAACATTAAATCAATAAATTCATCTTCAGCTTTCCATTGTAACAACCTCCTCAACTTATATCATAAACTACACTTACCATTTAAAAATGTATACTAAGTTGAAAGAATTTTCAATTAACTAAGATACATTGACTAAGTGGCAACGAATTACAAATTCATTTATGTTTAGTGCTTACTCCTATGTATGACGCGGTTCGGCTAGTTCTCTCTTGTTCTTTCCTTTCTTTTATCATTACTCCCTAAATCTGTTTTTAGTAATACTTTTTCTCAGTTTTAGCCCCAATTATTCTCCAATATAGTAAGCGCGTCATCACCATATCGGTTATCATATAACAAGGTGGGTCCATCGAACAGTATCATATAGATAGGGTAAAGCAAGAGAGAATAAGAACTCTTTCAGATCACCAATATCAGGGTTCATATCATTGAGATAATATATGATTCACGACAGATTCGTTGTATAATTATATTGAAAAATTGAGTACCGGATGTTAATGGAATATTTTATAAGCTTACGTGGTATAAAGGGTATGCAGTAAACATTAATCGTAAGTAAATACGAGCACATTAATGATTTTGTTCTGAATTATTCAATCTTCCACATCATCTAAGTATAGAGCTTTCAGTGTCTTATTATGTAAAAAATTAGTAACAATTAATAATATATTTGACGGTTACTAATATGTCTCCCGTAATTAGACGAAGGACCTTCCGTTTCAAAATTCCATATTTTTAGGCCATGGGAACGAAGTTCCAAGGGTCTATTGTATTTGATTCCGTTCATGTAACGCCAAGAAATAAACATC
>JANSTX010030932.1:0-14237 GCA_027564355.1 Penthetria funebris | reverse complement strand
AGGTCCAGAAGACGTTACTGGAGAGACCACGTTGTTAGAATGCCAGAAAACAGAATCGCAAATATTGCAAGAAAAAAGCACCCAGGTGGCACACGACCAATAGGTGGGCCTCCGAAGAGATGGCGCGAAAGTTGGACATCCGCATCTCATAATTAAAATAAAAAAAAAACTCCTAGAAAAACATACTCAGATAACTTAATTCCCTATTCAGGGTTGACCCCACTGTTTCTCCAACAATTTCTCCATGATTACAAGCAATTTCAAGAAAAAAAAAAACTGATTTCAATTGGTTTTCCAGTTAACTTAGTCTTTAGCTGGATTTTTCTCTTTTAAATATTACCACTAATCGATTTAGTTACTTGTAACAAATATGTTTATAACGCTATCAATGATGATGAATTTAGTGATTTATATTTGCATTTACTATTACTATTGCAAAGTCATGAAAATCACCAAATTTTATATAGTCGCATATATACCTAAATATATATCTGTCACCAAATCGATAATATTCCGAAAATTATGTCAAGATTTATTAGCTATCGATTGGGTTGCGGTACCTTCCTGTTACAAATATTTGATTTATTTGATAGAACAAGTTACCCTTCTCATTTACATTTATTACGTGCATTAATTTCTATCAGCATTTTCTATCAAAACGCACTACTACGATAATACAAAAGTATATGTACATATTTAGGGGTTGTTTTGAATAAATAATTGAAGGGTATTGTTTACAAAAAAACAAAAAAAATAAAAAATAAACATATTTAGATGCATGTTTATTACTATAACTATAAAGTGAAACTATTATGAACTAACTCTTCTAGTAGTTCCAACATTTTAATATGCTACTCTAATAGAATGTCAACTTCCTTCCATTTGAAACTACTGAAACTGATGAATTTTAAGTATCATATACCTTTCTATTATGGTTCGTGCCAGAAGTCTATTAGAAATTTAGCTTCAAAACTAGGGAATCTTAATTACAAGTTATCATTACAAATAATTTCACTCCCTATGGCAAGGGATATACTATTTTTATTCGGTTTATTAGTTTATTTGTTTGTTTGTTTATTTGTTTGTTAAATTGGGTAGTTTGTATATGTTTATTTTGTTATTATTAATGAAGTTATTTTAATTAGAAATTCAAATAATAAACGTAGATTGTAATGTATTAAAAGGATATTCGATATGGTAATATTTTGATGTCTTTTTAATTAAAAAATCATTAATAAATAAAAATTATGGGACTGGTAACTGAATTAATTTGAATTTTGATTAGTTTAAAAGTTGAGTTGTCTTGTGAAAGTACCAATCTTGTTTATTATGGTTAATAGGGTCCTGGCGTCAGATATAAGACGTCACTCATGTTATATTAATTTAATGGGTATTGTGATTGGTAAGGCCTGTTCAATTTGTTTTGACATTATGGAATCGAAAGTTTTCCTAACGTCTATATTGGCTGGATCAGAAATCTGAGAAACATACATTCGGGTTTGTTAAAAACAAAAATGGCGTCTGATTTTGTGTATTAGAAAAATATTAAAGATGTCCGTAATTTTTATTTTTCTGCTCGCCTAACTTTCATCAGATACAACCAAGAATAAGTTGTATTTTGCAAACATCAAGTGATATACACAATCATAGGTCTTTACTACAGACTAATTGTCTATCAAATTCTTAAATTACTTTAAATTAGACAATTCTAACTTTCCATGGTCGAATTTAATATAAATCCCTTTTATATTCCATTAAAAATTTGCTACACATATAAAGCATCTCTGGAATCTGGCCAATATTCGCAGGATCGAAGGTATATCATATGCTCAGACATTTTACAAAAAATTATTGTACATCTAGCTCATCTATAATTATAATCAGCAGCCTATTATTTATCAAAAAAATGGAAAAAAATATCATTAATTTCCATATTATGTAATACTTGTAATCTAACAATGATCAGATCAATACGATTATCGGTATTCGACGCGATCTACAGTAGACATTAAGCATTAGTTTACTGTGTTTACTGAGATAGAGATGTGACATCTTTTTTAGTAGGAGATAAGTTTTAAAAACAATTTATCGATGACAATGCGACCGACAACTGCAAAACAATAATTGCTAATCGATCATGAATTCACTTATTTTGTGTTGTACCCGTTTCAATCAAATACGATTAATTCTAATAATTATATTGAAACCTAATTTCTGAATTGAAAAACTAATCTTAATAATTTATATAAGCTGCATATGTTCCATACATAATATGCAACGAAGTGAAATTATTCTGCAATATAACTCCTGTTTATATTTATCATACAAAATGATAAGAGTAATTATAAAACTACAAAGGTAAACATATAAATCATTCAGTATATACATTTCTTTATAATTAATTCCGGTACAAGTGATTAATTTACCTATAGATTTATGCAGTTATTATAGAACCTCATATATTAATTAAAACCTTAAAATGTGTATGTCAAGTGATAGACATAAAATGTTCAATATTGCCGTTGCAAGATGACATTTCTATACGCTGCACTTGAAAATGTTGCTATATTCACTATAATTTTTTGCAATGAAAATAAATTCTATAAAGTTGAGTGATCCTTTAAAAAGGAACTGGTGTAACTGTGTAATTATGAGAACATATGCAATTAATATTATTTAGTTTGACTAATAAAACAATAATATAAAATAAAAGTACTTCTCCTTTCTATTTCCAGATAGCTTAAAAAAAGATGTAGTGAAATTAATTACAATTTTTTGTCGCTTTAAAAGTTTAAAATAATAATGGCCGCCATTAATATGAATATTATCAATCATAAAATAAAAGTACTTCGCCTTTCTATTATATTTTTCAAAAAGCTTAAACAAAGATGAAGTGGATTCATTTCAATTTTGTGTTATGAAAAGTTTAAAATAATAATGGCCGCCATTAAAATCTCTTACAATCCATTGATCCTTATGGATAAGGGGGAAGTAAAAAAATACATACTCATTTTATTTCTATTTTAATATAATATTATGAATTTCGTGTGCTCCGAATATTAATATTAACATTAAAGCTAATGTTAATATTAATATTAATATTATGTATCATTAATATTAATTAACATTATTGACATTTGAATGATCAGTCAGTTAATTTAAATTCGGTTTAGTCAGCTGACAAATGTAGGACCTTATAGAAATAGATACTCTTAAGTATCTCATTAATTTATGATTCATTTTTTGGACTTATAGATTTTAACCATTAACAGTAACGTCTAATTTTATTAGCAAAGTAATGTTCTAATGTTATTTATTTTTGTATATAATAAATGAATTCATTGTTTAATAATTGTTTTGTACTCACTGTTTTGCCGTATGATCCGTTCATCGATTGATCTACGTAGACTTTTGTATGATGATGATGATAATGCTGTTGAATTGATTGTAGTTGTTGTGTTGTTGTTATTGATTTTTCCACTGTTTTTTATTTTAAAACTAATTTTTTAAAATTTATTTTTACTTTGTGTTTTTGTTTCATTTTTTTTTTTTTAGTTTATATCGTTTTTTATATTTTGTGGCTTCAACGGTCGACTACATACTGAATGTTATTGTAATAGTTTGTGGTCTGCGACATAGATTTATCGCAGTAATTAAATACTCCTTTAAAAGCAAATTTGGCATAGATCATTTTTATAAAAATTATAAAATTGATGAAAGAGCATTAAATACATGTTGTTTAAGATAGTGACAATTTTTATTTTAAAACTTCTTTTAATAAATGAACTGTTAACCAATAACCACAATTACGGTTTACACTTATGCTGATAAGAGTATTTTGTATATGATTATTATTATTAGAATAAAAGGTTAATGGTGTCATAGTATCAATCTGCGGAAATTTATGTACAATACTATTAATATCAAAATTTTTAATTAATTATTGATTGCGAGGGCATGTAAATCTAGTAAAATACAATATAAGTGAGACTCAAATTGTCTAGAAAAAATTACAATTGAATATAAAAAATACATATATGGGCATCCATTTGACCATTGTGATGAATTAAATGACCGACAATCATTGAGGTTACACATGTGAAACAGCGGAGACTAGCAACAGTCATAACCTTATAATTATCATATTTCATAACAATTGTATTTGCCAATTAATTTGTGTAAAACATTAATTAATTTAATACCCAAAATTAGATTGTTTAATTAAATTATTAAAATATTGTTTTGAATATAGACAATCATAGAAAATATTTGTTCAAGTAATTATAAAATAAGGTAGAATCATAACAGCCAACATCACCATATTATAATCACCCATCCCATAAGACCGTTCTTCATCATCATTATCATCAACCACGGGCCTTTAAATTTTATATTATATGAAATAATAAAATTATAAAATTTGTGACAATGTTTCAAATTTTGCAGTAACAAACTGTCACATATTCATGAATCGTCCCCTTTTAACGACCAAAATTTTATCGATTTATTATTCCATCAAACTCGTCTAAGCATATTATGCAAATTTAATTTTCATTATTAGTAACACTAACTATATGCTAACTATGCTAACTATGGCAATTAATAATAAAGCCTATTGTGTTTGTATGATTTACTGAATTTAATTTTAATATAATTAATGCATGTAGTAAATATATAATAAATTATAAACAAGAGGGTAGTAAATACACTGAACAATGGTCAAGCACGTAAATATATTGCAGCCAATTAAAATTAAATGGTAGCCGAAAAAGTTTATAATGAGGGTGTTCTGATATGTTTCCTGTATTGAAATGAAAATTCAAATTTTATTGGTCACAATATTTCATCTTCTATCGTAGCTATCTGTTGTGTACGATTTGTCAAAATCTACAACATTGGTCTCAGTTTCGACAAGGACTTCAGAATTGCATGTACAGTCTCTTCAATATTAGTCATATCTGGTAGAATATGCTGACCTGAGAAACAAAACCGTTCCCGTCGTCTTAACAGCAGCTTTTTTTCTTTGATGCACTTCCACTAGTAGTACTTTTTTGTTTTGAATAAACTTTGGATTCGCCAATAACTGTTTCATACCCAAAACTTAATTTAAGTTACTGCCAACAAATTATTTTTGAAAATCTACGTTGTTAGCCATAACTGACACATTTTATCTCAATAATCAATATTTTTTAGGCTTCTCTATAGATGCCAATACAGGAAATTTATCAGACTACCATATTGTACTTTGAAACTAGTAAATAGACCAACGTATACTCAGTAAATAAGTAAAAATCCAATTAATTTAAATTGTTATCAACACAAATATACAAAATTGTAAGTTTTCGATATATGAATGTACATAATTACATTAAAATTTGAAGGATCATAAACATATACATAAATTTAAGTCACGTACACGTTGGTCTATTTAATACCCAACATAGATAAATGATAGTATCATTACTGGGAGGACAAAACTATTTAAACACATAAAAAAAAGTCCTGAATATCTTCAAATAGTGTACGATAAATGTATTTGGTTATAAGAAATTGTGTATCTTGCTGCCAACTGAACATATGAACATATGTCGTACAGTTTTAAATTAAAAAAAAAATTGTCTTGGATATTAGCATGTAATGAAGAATTTATAATAATCTCAATTATTTACGATTTATGGTCAGAACCTTAATTTCATTCCATCCATAAGCACCTTGTACCAAAATTAACTAGCAAATTGCTAATATTTTAGAGTGAATTCACCGCAAATTTAAAAAAAATATTAAATTATTAATTTTTAAGTTGTGCTTGTATGTGGTTCATGTTGAATTTTGTCAAAATTGAAACTAACTTTTTCATAAGTTAACAATGTGCCTAATTTTAAGTTTCCACTACTATTCGATGATCATGAGTCAATCGAACTTTCTAAGCATGAAGATGCAAATTTTTCCCTGTAAAGAACTACGTTAAATGTCCAATTTAAACTTCTTTAAATGTCCATAACTACGGTGAGAATTTAAATCAATATCCCGATCATATACTGTACGAAAATTGCAAACTGTAACTGCCAAATATTAATATAATTTTTAATAATCCTAAGTTGTCTGCTGTCACGCGGTCTTTTTGGTCGGCACTTATAATTTTAATAATTCGACAAACAGGACATTAACATCATGTGCTATTAGCTATTTAGGTTAAGGTTTGGGAATATCAACCCAAAGATCATAAATGTGGTATTAAATGCACTCACCGCAAATTTAGAGTATTTGAATGTATTTTATTTCATGATTGGTAATAAATGTATGAAGATTTATCCTTAACAGCTTGCCCACTTTTAAGGAGTAAAGTATTGAACGCAAATGTTAATTTTTTTTTTTTTATTGTTTCTTTTAAACCTTGGATTTCAGACAATTTAATTTACCTTTTAATATAAAATGATGTATTTTGAACTTTTAACCTTGTTACACAAAGAGAAAATGATTGAATGAAAATGTAAACAAACATTGGTAAAATTTCAAAAAATTAATTTAATTATTTAAATTTTTTACATCCTTTGACTAAAATCGAGGCTTTAAAAGAAACAATGAAAAAAATTCATAAATTTAAAATTCAATTAATACAACAAGTTTTTAAAGTGAACAATCACTACCCTGATTGTAAAGGTGTTGAATTTTTCAATTTAACTGCATTTACTTTAGTTTCCCTATTCGATGGTTGATGCGCCGATATAATATTGAGAATTTTAACAATAATTATGCATTAAAAACTTTTTTACCTTATATACTTCGCTTATGCATCAATTAAATTAATTGGAAATTTGTTTAGGTAAACGTTACTAAATTATAACATCGATTGCATTAATATGGACTTTATATATAATATTATGAAAGTTATATAAATCATTATTCATTCATGATATGGTGATATGGTGCATAATATAATAATAGTCTTTATGATATTCTATATGAGTTTAATTCTCATTATTTATGCCACAGTAAAATTTCAAATCGACACCACGTTATACGAACAGAATTAGGATGTTAATTTAGAGTTTCTATAGAGTCAGAATTGGCGTCTATGGAAAAGTTTTGCTGATTCATAAATTTTCAAATCTAAACAAAAATCTTTAGAAAAAAATCACAATGTTATCTCAAATTAGCAAATATTATTTTTCCTTGTAGACTAATAAATATGCTTTCTGCTTAGTTTGAGTCAGTTATTTTAACTTCAGTTTAATATTACTAGGAGTGTATACTCTCCGGTATCTAACAAATCTATCTATAAATATAGGAATATATCTTCTGAGCTCTGGTATAATATTGAATTGTATAATATAAATTCTATAATAATAATGAGGGCAGAAATCATATGAATTCAAAATTTACGAGGGTTCAAATAATCCGCTTTACATACTAAAAAGTAGCAAATGAAATATTTAGTATGCAAATTTTGATTGAATAAATATATACATACAATGTGGTATATATATTTTAATTGTATTGCTGGGAAGTCTTGTTGAAATAAGCTGTATGTGATTTTATAAAATTATGTATTGAAGAAAAGTGTGTGTAAAGGAAATTTGCTAGAAATTTCAATACTAAAACATAGGAATTAGTTTAGAAGAATTTTTTTCAACAAACTTTTAACTATGAAAATCTTATGAATTTAAATGAGTTTATGCAAAATCACAGAAGGGTTACTAAATTTCGGCGATTTTTGCAATCCCTAAAACAGTTGATGACAGATAACTATTATTTTTGACCAGTACTTTTAATGTACTCCAAATTTTACAACTGATAAAAGCCTCTTTACTGATGGGCTATACCTTCTATTTCCAACTATTCATAGTCTGACTTAGAAATAACCAAAGTAAATTGAATTAAGTGCTCTTCCAATAAGTGTGAATGACGTATAGCTAATGTTCGTTTGGTACAAACATTATTTTGATAAAGACTAGAACCGGAAGAACAAAGTAGTGCAGTTGGGTGATCAATTAAGATATAACATCATATACCATCGATCCCATTCAACTGAGTACTTATATATAACTTGCACTACTAAAACACGTATATTGCACAAAAAATATTAGTAAATGTACTCTGAGCGAATGGGACACGATGGTGACTATTGACCAAGCTATATTGACTTACAATCACAAATGTGATTTCTAATCTTAAAACTTTAGAACTTTCATCTGATGCAACTTGGAGCAGTTGGATTAGCAATAATCATATAACATCGGCTCACAAATTTAAGTTTTCATTAATATGAGTCTTAGGCGCATAAAGCTTTCTAACCAATTATAATATCAAATTACTTAGACTGAAAGATCTGTGCAGCATTGTGAACTGTTAGAAGTGGAATTGAATCGGCGATGAGGCCGACCGGTTAGTAATAGGATAATATTGTTGTTTCGTTGGTGCCTAAATTTTAACAATTGTTACATTTTGGACTCTTTGAAGGTTGCAGAGATTATACGATCAGATATATTGATGGTTTCCAATCAAAAATACTCTGTTTTGCTCTGTTGCTTATCAACAAACTAACTCCACTGATATGATGCATATGACTCAAGTTTTTCAGGTATTTCAGTAACCCAAATATTGTTATCAAAATGCTGTTCAAACCGAGACTAACTGCTGATGTAAATAAAATTGTTGACAGTGCGATATACATATTTATACATTCACCTAGATTGGTAGAACTGACGTCAGTTTCTCAATATATTTGCCCAATCTTTTCCTAGGACTTACTATTTCATTTGATTTTAATTGTATATACAATTGGAAGTGAAAGTAACAATAAAAATAATGAGAATAATTTTCTCTTACTTTGGTTCAGCATTTAACTTAAGTATACAATCTTGTTTGTTATTGAGTATATAATAGATTTTTTACGTAAATATCAATTAATTCTAATAATCCTCATTTTAATGCCCTTATTGTGTCATTGCATAAATCGCTTTTAGGATAAGTATTTTATATAAATGCAATAGCTAGAGGGGTGACTAAATAATAGAATGAAGAATAAAAAAAAAATACCAAAAGATTTATAGTCTGCGAGAGGAAATTCATGCTTATAAATCTATGCCAAGGTGAGAATAGTGAACTGTTTACTGATAAAGCATTCAATTTCCAAAATCAATTTCCTTTTTTTTTTCTATACGTAGTGAGTCTATAGATTACATTAATCCGTAATTTTTTTACAAAAAAAAAAAAAGGAAATACTATGAGAATTCACTTCTCTACTTGCCTCTATTGATTGATGTTTTTTCTTTGAAATTATATTTTTGAAATCATCCCCCTTTTTGACAAACATATATTATATTTAATAAGACTATACATGACTCATAGACTACAAATATTGATTTTGATGAGCCGTGTTTGATAAAATCATGAAATTTATCATGAATTTTATTAGTAGAACTCAACAAAATACACCATCTTGTACTAAATCACATTGACAGAAGTTGCTTATCGTAATATTATTTTCAAACAAACCAAAGATTGTCTCAAATATTCAATCAGATATAATATTAATCCAAACTATGTGTCACTGTGTTAGCTATGGCGGATCCGACTAAACCTTCTAATGATCCCAATTAGCACGTAAGTGACGTTTTGATACCACACACTCGAGGAAACACCAGGTTGATTATGGCAAATAGGAACACTAAATGCATTTAGTAGCGATTAGAATAGCCACCAGCTTGGTATTTTAGTTGCAATTTCAAATAGATTCGGTAGTATATGCCTGTTCAGGAGAATATATCTCTGTTGAGATCAGATCAAAAAAATAGGTATTAGCATCCTGTTAGTTGACAGTTGACTTGATGTATACGCAATACTACATTTTACTGTACATTGGACCGTGTTTTGTATTTTGCGATGTAAATTTGTCTATTCCGTATCATTCCATGTTACTTATAAATATCAAATTGTCACTTCTAGCTTTTGACCTTTTCGACTACATTCAGCTAGTAAAAGTATAAAGGACCAATCCATTTCAAATATATTAACTAAAATAATATCCAAATCCAATTGGAAAATTCACTTAAAATTCCATGAGACATTTATGAACGTTTTATGGCAACAGTATTTTACTTAATATCATCCCTCACATATACCAAATATTTATGCGGACAAGTCCGACCGACATTTTTAAATGTCATACAAAATGTAACTAAGGGTATTATATTATAGATCGCAACAGTTAGGAGGGTGGAAAAAATTAAAATTGTAAATTCTACAGGATCTTATATTTTTTAGATTTATGTTATTTATACAAAATTTAATGGAAAGAGTGAAGCTAAATATTTACTTTATCCCATTGTAGAAAGGTATGCGTACTCGTTTATTATACGTGAAAAGGACCTAAATAACATTGTTTACCTATTTCTGTTTGCAGGATTTGTAGTTATAAGTAAAAAAAAAATTACATTTGAAAATAAATAAACAGATTAAAATAAATTAATTTCTTTCAATGCATTCTTTCCCCTAAATATAGTAAATGTGTGCTTACGCGTACATTGAAAAGAGATATTTAAAATTATTAAAAAATGTGTGTATGAGCCTCCAACGCTAAAGGTACTTATTATTTTATGCTAATGTTAAACATTTAAATAGACCTGGGCATTGACGTTAAAAGGCATCCAGGCCGTGAATGCAGGGTCTCTCGGATAATATGCGGCTAACATATTCTACTTTAAATCAAGAGTCAATGAAAATGTGCCGCCATTATCAAAGCATATAGCCTAGGCTATTATTGTTGCCAATTCGATAATAACCGAACATAAAATTGGTGAAGGAACTCTTGGGCGACATATAGAAATATGTTCGACTTCGAGTTACCCACAGGATTAGTCAGGATTCTGTGAAAATGAGAATGGTGAAGATTGTTCAAATTGAATCATCTTGGCATCTAAAGCCCTAGTGAGTTGGCAGTAAAACAAAAGCTAAATACAAGAAAGGAGAGAATGTAAATTATTTATTTATTATTCAATTCTATGTTTATTATGGTTGAAATATAAAATGAGTTCACTTTTGGTAAAGAATTCCGGAGGTAAACTACTCAACCCAATCGGATCTCCGGGTGGGGAGTACCAAAAGTGAAGTCAATTCATAATGTAAAATTTTGAGAGTTGGTACTTGGAACATCGGCTTCATAACTGGACGTAGTATCGAGTTAGCAGAGGTTTTAAGAAAAAGAAATATCCAAGTGGCTTTATACAAGAAACTAAATGGAAGGGGTCCAAGGTCAAATATATAGGACATAGCTATAAGCATTATTATAATGGTAAAGGTTCTAAAAACGTAGTTGGAATTGTTATTGACAGAAACATTGAACAAAGGGTTGTGTCTGTAGATAGAATAAACGAAAGGATAATGTCTTTAAAGATATTATTAGACAATCAACCAACCATGAGTATTATTTATGCACCAAAAATGATGAATTCACAAAGATGGAATTTTGTTAACATCTGGATTCAGTTTTACAAGGTCTTCCATTAACTGAAACCAGGCTGATTATGGGTGATCTAAATGGACATATTGGCAAAAAAAATCTAAATTTTAATGTTTGTCATGGTGGCTACGGTTTTGGCAATAGTAATTCTCAGGGTGAAGATATTTTGTAATTGGCAATGGCATATCATTTGGTCATAGTAAACACTTACTTTGCAAAAAAGGAGGAACACCTACTAACGTACAAAAGTAGTAGTAACTCATCACAAATTGATTTTATACTATGTGATAGACTAAATTTAAAATATTTTAAAGACTGCAAGGTGATACCTGGTGAGCCTCTTACTCACAGCACAGATTGCTAGTAGTATAAATCGTTCTTAAAGAAACATTTAAAAACAAACGGCGGAATGACATTAAAAAAAACAAAGTGGTTTAAGTTACATGTGGGAAATGACCGTCTTATACCAACGCTTTCTACGTGCACAAGTTACAATTTTCAACATGTTCGGGAGCCAAAGGTTATGTGGAATAACTCTGAAATTCTTTGCAAAGAGAAGTCAAACCATGCTATTGAATGTCAAAGGTTTTTCGCATAAAAAGAAAGTTGGTGGTGGTATACCGAGGTACAGAAAAATATCATGAGAAAGAAAACATCATAAGACTTGGCAAGGAACTCGCTCTAGTGACGATTTAGAAATGTATAAAATAGCAAAACGAGAAGCACGAAGGGCGGTAGCTATTACCAAATCTAGACCCACAAATCATCCATTGAGTCTGGCGATCGCCAGACTAGATATACAAAATTGCTGTGCAAAGAAATGCAGCAGGCAAGGGCATACATTCTATGAAATCCATAAAGGATGAGAGTGAAAATGTTTTGATTGCTGACAAAGAAATGAACAATAGGTGGAAGCAATACTTTAATCAGCTTCTGACTCCATTGGAGGTCGAAAATGCTGTGAAAAGGATGAAGCGAAATAAGGCAGTTGGTCCAGATGACATCCCATCAGATCTTTGGAAATATTTGGATGATCTTGGATATCAATGGTTAGCAAATTTATTAACTAAGATCTTAAGCGGAGGTGAGATGCCAATTTCATGGAGACGAAGCTATCTCTTACCATTTTATAAACATAAGGGAGATATACACAGTTGCTCTACCTATAGAGGAATCAAACTAACTTCACACAGCTTAAAAATGTGGGAAAGAATTTTGGATATAAGACTCCTTGATCTAATTAATATCTCAGAAAATCAGTTCGGATTCGCGAAAGGCAAATCAACAACTGATGCTACAAACACTTCGTATAGTAATTGAAAAATATAGATAATAAAAAAGACCTCCATATAATATTTATTGATCTTGAGAAGGCATTTGATAGATTTTAGATTAAAATTTCAAACTGTTCCTGAACTATATATCTCTACTATCAAATATATGTATATGAATGCTAGCACTAGAATCCGAACAAATTGTGGAACATCTACCTCATTAAATGTAAACGTTGGTGTGCATCAGTCTGTCTGGTTCTGTCTGCTTCAATACAGGATCCTCTTCCATGGACTATGTTATTTACAGATGACATAGTGTTAATAAGTGAGAATCAAATTGAATTGGAAAATAAATCTTTGTAATTCGGTATTGGAGGCCAACGGACTAAGTATCAGTCACACTAAAAAAGAGTACATTTATTTTCCATTTAATGGTAATCAGTTGTGCGGTTGGATCAAGTGGAGATCAGTGTGTGGAGTTTTATGTGATCGAAAAATGCCACCAAAAATAAATGGGAAGGTGTATGAAACTGTTGTTCGACCAGCAATGACTTACGGTTCTGAATGTTCTGATGTAAAAAGTGATTATAAGCAGAAACTACACACAACGGAGGTGAGAATGTTAAGATGGTCATCCGGTGTATCATTAAAGGACCGAATTCAAATCAATTATATTCGAGACAGTTTAAAAGTTACTCCCATCACCAATATAAGCACTCAAAGTAGATTAATATGGTTCGGTCACATAATGCGAAGACCAGATATTGCGTTAAATTGGCTTTGAACATTGGAAAAGATGTAAGGAAACGCGGTCGCTCACAAGCTACTTGGTTATCAGTTGTTCAAAATTACAAGATATACAATAATAAACACCCTAAACTTCACGCTACTATCGCTACATGTCGTCTAATTAATAATTATGTTTTAACTAATGGTAAGTTGACGAAATTACTGTCTTGTAATTTATATGTTCCAATGGTTAGTTAAGATTAATTGTTTGATTCTAAGTCAAAAATGATAATCGACAATCAATCCTTGAAAATTGTAGAATTATTATTATGTCATTTAAATTAACGTTTTTTTTTTTTTCTTATATAGAATTCATAAAATATGACGCCTCACTTAACTGCTATTATTCTTCGCTTTTGTGGATACCATAAATATTTAATCTTATTTCCCATAGGGAATCATCGCCAGCCTCTTACATAAAACCTTTACATCTTCCTTTTATTCTCAAGAGAAATAAAAATTTTCATCTATAAAGGATTTTACCAATATGTATATATATGTTTATACAATATAATACAGTACTTCTACTCACGAGTCCTACAATTGCCTTAACATCTCCAGAAATCATGAATCCCTAAAATAGGTGGTGGTTTTAGTATTAATATTTAATCGAGAAAGTAATGGAAATAAATATATAAATTTATATATTCTGAGAATATACATAGAGAATAGAATTTAGGTATGCGGAGGTAACATTAGTTTTTAGAGGATTT
>JANSTX010030921.1:0-14238 GCA_027564355.1 Penthetria funebris | reverse complement strand
AGTTTGTCTTGTAGGTTAAGTCGTTAATTAATTTAGAAAAATTTTAATAAATACAAAGTTGATCTAAATAATATAATATTGCTAATTGATTGATTATATCATACAACGAGTATATACAAAATGTAATAATTCATTGTTAATTAACAAGAATTGTATGTAAAATAAAAAGTAATAACAAACATTATTCATTATGTTATAAGAATAATAATAATAATAATATTGTCGGACTTTTAATATGGGGAAAAAAGGTTCATTTTTATAATAAATTAAAATTACACATTTAATAAAGTTAATTAATTTTAAATTGCTAAACACATTTTAACTAATAAAATTTTATCTCACTTTCTTCGCCTACAATAATTTTAATTTATTATTGTTGCTTAAGTAAATGGTATTTTATTTTATTATTACATGTGCACAGACATATTCAATCATTTAATTAATTACTATATGAAATTATGTATTTTCTAAACCTTTGTAAATTAACGATTAATAGAAGTGTACGCAAAAAATGAGATGGAAATTAAAATATTAATTAACCCAACACCTTCATGTAGAGATTACTTCGAAGATGATAATGTCATTAAAACACTGAATAGGTGATTAAAGCGCTAAGTAAACTAGAATTGCTTTTAATGTACATTTTTGAAATAAACGTACTTTGAGTATTGGGACAGTATGAATTATAGAATTACATTTCACCACTTATTCCAATTTCATGACATTATTCATTTCAAGTTTTCGTTACAACGGTGGCATACCTATCTTCAATCGTTCAATCGACTATTGAAATATAAACCTGACCATGATACATGAAATTCATATGTTCGTTAAAGCAGCCGTCATTTATGTGTTTGCTAAATGCATATTTATCACATATAGATAACCTTCAATACAATAGATAATTTTATCAATTTGACATATTGCTAAAAGAACGATATAATCATTTTTTAGACAATCAAATTATTTTTTGCTAAATGTGCGGCATCTTGCCGATTTTGACAATAGCCTCATAATTAAATTATGTCAAGAATCATTTTATTTATTATATATTAATTTTTTGGTGAACTTAAGAATGAAGTAATGATAATGATCTGTATCTAACCACATGATCGATAGTTAGCAATTATTGTTACCATGATTCTCAAACCCGATCATTTGTATATGTGTGAATTGAAAAGATTTCAGTATTTTAATATTTTGAACTGTTTATTAAAGCATAGGAAAATTATAGGACAAATTTTGGCCGATATAAATTATTGTTACAATATAAGAAAAAAATGTCACAAAACATTTAGAGATTGTGAAAAAATTAATCTTTTTTTTTTTTATTTTAATTTTTTGCTTTCGAAAGAATTTCATTGACTGTATTCGCTTACGAGACACGGTTCATGAGGCAATGAGTCAAATCATTAGAATATAGAATAAAAATAGAATCATTGATAAAATTAATAAAATATGGGAAACAAACGTCTGAATTTGTTGTTAAATTTAAAAACAGAAAATATGAAAACGTAAAACAATAAAGGAAACTTTCATAATATAAAAAAAGAGAACAATTTATTTCTATTTTTATGTAAATTAAATAAATATATGGTTGTTCACTGGATAAAAATAGATTACGAGCTTCATTTGCTCTGTTTGTATATTCCAACAATAATTTTCAAAATTTTATTTTTGGCACATTTTATTATTTTTTAGTTTTTTTTTGCAAATTTTCTCGTTTAATTTTTTTTTTTTATTGAAATATTTTATAAAATTTAAATATCTGTTTTTTTTTTTGAACTACAAAAAATAAAATATATGGACACATTCTTTCACATCAACATATTAACATACAATTGTTGATCGGTTGATTGAGGATAGTGTGTTGACGACAATGCCCGATTTTAGAATTGTTGGGTTGGGCAGCTAATAGCATTTTCTTAACAGAGAAAGGACGTTTTTTTTTTCAAATTGTACTGATCACAATCAGTCACTGTTGCATTCATTCTATAAGTAAAAATTTGATTCTGCTGTCAATTGTGTTAATATTATGCTAATTCTTTGGTATTATCAATTCGATGTTATAGTCTATGGCTGGAGTGTGCAAGATCTTGTTTGTCTGCATATATGAGGATATGAATTTGCCGAATTCAACTATACCCTAAAACTAAATAATTCTTCGCTTCTATTATTTGTAACTATTCTATAGAGTATAACGCGTTAATGTTCCGATTCAGGAAAAGATATTATATAATGTGAGAGAGAAAATTTTAAATACTAGTCAATACAAATGATTATAACTCTGTATATTTCAACAATCTTCATTAAAAAATTTTTATTGTACTTTACACATTTCTCTGAACCACTTTGCCAACAGACTATTCATCATGAATTTTGAATAATTTAATTCAGGTCTGCTAAACCTAAGTCTTTAATAATGTCCTGTTTTATCGTAGTTTTTGCAATGCCAAATATCAGATCAAGTCTAATACAATCTCTACTGGACACGTTAACAGTCAATTTATCAATTTTTTTTTTTTCATTACCTTCATAACCCGGTTGAACACGTGAGGCAAGTTATCTGTTTTACTCAATTGGTATCATATAACAACCATCTTATGCACTCATTTCATCATATTTCACGTTATTTAACTTCGAGAGAAAATGCTGTATTGCTACTTAATAGCCTGGATGCACTGTGTCATTCTGCAGCATTTCATTTTCGTTCATGTTTTTTGATTCGTTGTATAACTAATGGGTCAGTTACATGTTTGATTGATTCCCTTTCGATAGATTTAATGAATGTATTTTATCGTGTTCATAAATGCTTTCAGGACAATGATTCGGTTTCTGAATCCTTTTCTAACTCACTGAAATCCATTTCTATTGAAATTTTTGCTTGGTAATTAAATTGATATTTACGAACTAATAAGATCAAATACCATTATATCAGAATAAATACAACTTTTATCGATCTTCAGTTCATATCTAAAGCAATAATGAGTTTGCATCGAATGGCCTATCATCGAATTTCCAGAGTTTTGAAATACTATAACTTGTATCGTGTTAAATCGCCCAGAAAAACAGTAGTTATTAAAATCAAGTGATTTTTTGGCTAAATATAATTGATAATTATTAAAAAATTATTATAAAATTATAAATAAAATTCATTGAATTTTCGAATTATTGGTTTTGAAGATTAGGCAGATTATACATGTCGGTTTTTTTTCCAGCAACATTCCTTCTGTTTTCTTTTGCATATATGCCTTGTTGAGTGAGTGTTTTCTATTAATAATTCTAAAATTTAAAAATGTAGAGTCACCCCTAAAGTTTCTGCAGTGTCTTTCTGAAAGTTGATGATCTTTCATTTCTCATCTGTGTTGTTGGCACCATCATCCGAACAATATTTGTTTTCAAATTGAATATTATTTTGATGATTCTGTAAGGAGTCTTTAGATAGATACCTCTATAGCATTAATGTTAGTTAAATTTAAAATTGTGGGTTCATTTTATTGCATGCATAACTACCGATTATTTTCTTCTAACTTAATATTCTAACAACCATTTTATAAATTAGTTTAGGTTTAAAATTGGAGAACTCAATGTGATGTTCAGCAAACATTTCTAAATAAAAACGTCTCGTAATATATTTTTTGAATATTATAGTAGAGCATAGGGATTTTTTTTTTATAAAAATAAATTATTACGGCGGAAGAGGAATGTTTTCTGTATATAAAATAATATTTAATTTTTTTTTTTAAATCATAAGCAAAAGTGTATATAAAAAAAATTAATCTGCGTACCGCATGATTAGATATAATAAAAATAAACTAGCGAAATATTTCATTTATAGTAATGGATAAAAAGAAGAAAATTTAAAAAAAAAAGTAACAAATTTTCTAGTGATTTGCAAGTTTATATAAATAAAATCATCAATTTTTATTATACAATCATGAAGATAGATTTTGTGTTCATTCCTTAATTAAAATGTAAATTGAATTAACACATGTACTACATCCATTAAGTAATTGTCGAAATATAGTCCCGCAACGCACTGTACAGCTTGTTTTGTGATTCTTTAAGTATATTAACACTATAAATTTCGCTAAATAAACAACAAACGAAACACTTTTCCGAAATGATATCGATTATAAGCAAATAATGTAATTCAGTTTTCATTTTTCCAAACGGTGTTATTTTTGAAGGTCCGATTTCCATAGTACTGAACAAGAATTTAGTTCTATATTCTTATTAATACCATTAACATTTATTCCTTATCAATCAACCCCAGCCTATTAAGATGATAAATTCACGGATAATTTTGGAAAAAATGTCGTCTCGACTTTTTAGTATTTTTTTTTACTTGTGGAGTCCGATGTATACAATCCAAGCTTTATATAGTCTATTATTATTATTATATTATTATTGCATTAAAACCTTCTTGTATGTAATATTAGGGTAGTAAAGTCTCAGCACTGTCTTTCATCTACATCTAAATAATTCTAATTTAAAAATTTAACTGAATATTTTCCCTTGTAGATTGCACTGTGGAAGTCCTGGAATGACATTCTTATAAATGAACGATTTTTCCCTTGAACAGCAAAGTTAAATAGTTATAAATTAAAACAGAAAAATAATATACATAAAAAAAAAAGAAGTTACGAAATTCTTTAAATTTTAATAGGAAAATAAATCAAAAAATAGCATTTGCATGTGAGGTTGTTTTTGTTTTGTCTTTCCTATTTGTGTTTTTTGCAATGGTGTGTCTTCGATTTGTATTGCTTGCTGCCATGTCTTGGGTCTTCTTCTATTAGTTTAAAATTTGCTAGCTACAGCTACAGTTAAATAATGTAAAAATAGCATTTATTATGTAAATTTTATAATAAGAAATGAAAATGAATTAAAAAAAAAAAAAAGAAAACACGTAAAGAATAGAAAAACAAAAAACAAGGAAAAACAAAATTCGGTCATTGTCCGACATAAAACTTTGATTTTAATTTATTGTATTTTATATATTTTATGTTGATTAGGTTGTTTGTTTTAATGATTTTTTTTTTGTGCTTTTATCGATGAATAATTAAATTTATAAATATACAGAGATGAATACACAAATAACTAAATACATCATTTATTTTCCACAATGTAAACATAATCAGTTTTAAGAAGCATAATTTTATATTACTTGTAGATAAGTTTTACGATGTGAATCATTTAGAAATCTGTTTTATGATACTCGTGTATATTATTTTTGTTTGATGTTTGAATTGATATTCGTGTACACAATGATATGGAACAGAATTATTCACATGGTAATACTCTAATCTTATCCAAAAAGGTACGATGGTATTTAAGAACGTAAGTGCACAAGATGAAGTGATATTGCCTCGGCGTCATCACATAAAATATCAGCCTGCTGATTCGTCAATTTACCAAAAAAAAATACAGTGAAAATTTCAAACGCATTAAACAAAAGAACAAAATTTGATAAAATAAATGATGAATTTTTTACAAATTTACTTGTTTCCATCATGCATTTTTCTTGACTTTCAGGAATGTGAAATGGAATTTACATAAAATTATTCAGAGCTCGGACAGCCCGTCAAACAATAAGTGAAACATTTTGAGTAAATTCTATGTTAATACATCACACTAAAAAATCCTTAGAAATGAAAAATAAAGTATATTTTGAATATCATACAGTATTTGTTTAAATTGAACCTTAAAATTACTGTAGAATTCACTTGATAAATAGGTATTTCAATCAAAGTACCAGTGCTAATTAGTTGAACTCTAGTTTCGAAGTAATAGTTTTCATCAGTACAGTAATTAGTAATTGCTTTCAAACATATAGACAATGAAGTTGAAAAATTTCACAACTCCGGGTAAATACTATACTGATGAAAACTATAAGTTCGAAACCACAGTTCAACATCTTAGCACTGGTGCTTTGATTGAGATACCTAAATATCATGTAAATTCTACAGTATTTTTAAGTTTCAATTAAAACCATTTACTGTATGATATTCAACATGTATACATAATAATATTTTACCGTCTTAATCAAAGTTATTAGTTTTCTTTTTTTATGAGTTGGCAAAGAACAAAACCTCTAATGTACAAACAAAATTCTTATTCAAAAATTTTCAATATTTAGTTTACTATGGAATGGAATAAATATGCTGGAAAATTATTATGTTCATTGTCCGATATAAAACGTATTTTTTTTTATACAAATCTACTAATATAAATATTAAATAGGTTACCGATTATATTTCAAATGTACATCCTAATGAGTTGATTGTCACTGGTCTCGCGATAGCTCCTTACAACTTCTAAATTTTATAAATTACATTGTAGTATGACGATGACAGATTTTCTGTTTTGTATTATTCTTATAACGCGTTGGTAATGAATAGAGTAATCGACTAATTATATTTGCTCAACCCATGTAGAGTGACTAAAATAATCCATTTTAGAATTTCGCTAAATTAGTCTTATGTATGTAGTTTTATCATTACCTTAACATTTTCATTTCATAGTTGCATAGGTCGGCATTACGATAAACAGCAAACGTCAACCGAAAAATGATCACACACTATAAAAATAACTGTGTTTCCGCGCTGGTATCACAAGGAGTTAAACAATCTGAAATGGGAACAAATTATTGCAATTGTAGTCTAGTTGGACTAAAGATGATTGGTGGACTGTTAAAAAAAAAAAATTATTCCTTTTACTATGAAACGGCTTGTTTACTAATTGACTAGCCACCGCTCTAACTGATGTTCCTGTATCGAATTCATTTGGAACAGTGGTATAGTTATGCTAAAAGACATGTTAATTAATAAAATTTTAAATAGAAATTTGTTATACCATTAAAGTTGAAAGTTTTATGAGAGGAAAAAATGAAAATCGAAATATTAAAAGAAAAAAATGTTAAATTGAAAACCGCAATGTGGTTTACATACAAGTACAAATAGAAAAGTAATATAAATATGAAGGTCTGCATCTTTATGATCATCTAATATTAGCAATAGATTTATGTGAACAAAAACATTTAAGAAGTTGTTAATAGTTTTTCATAGTTTGACTATATAACTTTTTTAGAAAGAAAATGTTAAACCAAAAATTTAAAAAGCTAAAATTATCTTATGTTTTGCGTTTCTTCCTATTTTTTTTTATTTTTTTTTGGATTGAAGATAAAGATATTGGCGTAGAGGAGCCTTATGTTTATGTGTTATGTGTGTTGAAATGGATGTTTTTATTTTATTTGAGGTTATGAAAGCAATTTTATACATATTTTGTTTAGTAATTGAAAATTCAAAGAATTTTTTTCTTTTTTTTGTTTTTTTTTGTAAAATATGGTGTAATGCAACGTATAATTTATTGTAGCAATATTTTGTTTTTAGCAAAATTTATCGATATGATTAATTTTGGAATGTTTATCTCTGCACTGTGTATAGTGAACATAAAAATATAGATTTACGCGTGTAGGTATTCGCGAAACCAGAAACGTTTATGACGAAGAACATTATATTTTAATGTATGCCATTGAAAATGTTGTGTATCAATGGGGGTGAATCGTATTTCATGATTATTTTTAAATCATTACATAGTTCTTCTATATGGTCACAAAACACAGGTTGTGTTAAACGATACTTTTGCATGTAACTTGACCACCAACTGCGTTTTGAGACCTAAGTAGGTGTGAAAATGAGGAAATGTTTACATGTACGCAGTTAATACATTATAAATTAATTTAAACCTATGCCAACGCGATGCTCGATTAATTTCTGAATCTATTACTTAATTCAAAACTAATGAAAATATCATCTGATGTTTGTAATTTTAATAAAATATTCGAAAACATTGGTAATTTCAAAATGACACTAAAATTTTAAATTGTCGTATCTAACATACAAGTAACACATCATATGGCAATCAAATAAAGTTTAAATTAAGGAATTCGAATGAAAAATGTAGAATCAATTATAGATATTTATTCCTACAATTTCTAGTATTGTTCACCATAGCTACCACCTAATTTGTTGACTTGGTCGAAAAACACGACGTATATCCACTCTATTCTTCACCGCAACATAATAGACATTTAATTTCATTATATGAATGTTGAGCATATTCCAAATAAAATGAATTGCATATTTAATTTCTTCATATATCAGCTATTTCCCACTATTTTTTTGTGGAATATCTCATATGATTTAGTACAGTAATCTGTAACATATTCATTAAACTATTGATTTGAGCAAATGTTTTCAATTGTTTTTATGCCAAGAAATTAACTGATTATAGGGGAATACCAAGCTGAATACATATGCCAATGCAACTTTGATAAAAAATTTACCTTCAGAAATGCACAGATTGTGTTTTTAATTTAAAGTTAATATACAGAATTTTCACTTAAATAATTTATCATAGATGAAGTAGGTAGATATTGTTTATGATTAAGCATCTTCGACATATTTTAATCTGTTTGCAATTGTAAAGTAATTGGTAATTATATTGTAAACGGCATACATTCCGGGGTAAATTATTGGGAAGATAACTGTATTTTTTTATGAATCCTGAATTTAATGACATTGTCCATTTTGCAGATTATCAAGAATGTAATTGAATAATGGCAAAAATTCTAACGCGAGAAATTTTGTACGCAATGTCGATAAAGTCTATGAGATTATCTGGCACATCTGTGAATTAACTGACCATAAATCCATTAATTAATGATATAAAATCTGTTAATCATTTAGGCTTGATTGTGAATTTTGGCAATTTGTGTTAATCAGATGTAAATCAGATGACAATAAAATAATAGATTTTGTCGTCGTTATGGAATTTTTACTCAAATTGAATTTGAATTTGATTAGTTTTTTTTTTTTTTTTTTTTTTTAACATGAATAAGTTTTAATATTCAGAGTCTTAAGTGTGTTGCACATATTTTTTTCTTTGGTTCTTCAATTATTATTAAAGACATATTTACTCATCTAAAGTTTTAGGTATTAGTTTATAGCAGAGGGGCCAACCTGCGGCTTGCGACCCACATGCGGCTTTTTTTTTAAAGAATTATTTGTGGCTCTCGATAAATGTACCTGTTCCGTATGTGATTCAAAATGTCTTTTAAATTACTTGACAACAAATATAAAAGACTAAGTGGCAACGTTGTAACAAATTTCATTTCCGTCCAAGTTAAAACTGCACGAACGAACATAAACAGTGGCGTAATCGTCCGTAGTCGACCGACCTTTTTTGGCATACCTTTTAAATACGTATTTAATTGCGGTTCGCGAAACGACTCGCGAAAAATTTCAAATTTTGATAAATGACTCGGGGGGGGACTATCAAGGAGCTTGGTCTATACCAATTTGTTTCATCACATCTAACATCAAATGTGAATTTGAACAATTTTAAATATTCGATTGTACATTTGAATAATTCAGTTGAATGACGCATAAATCGCCTACCTAATTCATTGATAACATTTTTTTACCGTTGATCACATGTCATTACTGACATTTTCGTGATCGATTTACCAGTAACCACACGTTAAGCATAGTAGACTATAACTCCTATCATTACCACAATTTTGTTTGTTAATTTTAAACAGTAATCAGATTTGAATGTACTTGATATATTATCAAGTACATGCACAATTCATGTTATTCATTCCTACCGAAAGGTCTTTAGGGAAATCATTGAAAAGTAATAAAATTTTAAATTGCAGTCATATTATTACCTACTTTAAAATGAGCAATATTTTCCTGTTGTTATATTAGTTTTTAAGCTTGACCAATAATCGCCAATGTTATACTTATAATGTATATAGCTTATGTAATTTCATAATCGTTTCTTTAGAGACAAATTGTAGTATGCAACATTTATTTTGGAAAGAAGCCAATAAAATAAATGACCATAAAAAGTATTTAAAGAAATTGTATCTAAAGTATTGTAAAATAGCAAATATACTTTTAATCGAGTCTAGTATATACAATAAAAATTAAATTACTGTATGTAAATCGTAAGGCGATTTGAGCGTTCCATTCATTCTTAATAGAGAAAGAAGCCTTCTTTTACTTTTATATTTTTAATATTATTAATCTATAGCATATAAATAGGATTAAGAATTGATGATGAAGATCTGTGTTGTGTTGTTTGTACTAATTTAATTTACATAATAAATATATATAAGTACTAGTATAAGATGTTTACTATATGATAATTAATTTTATAATCTTCTAATAAATATTTATAAATAGGTTTTACATTTGCAGTCGCTTTTTACACACATATCTGATCTAACAATATTTATAATTACTTGACTATGTTACTATAAGCACAATCTTAATATATTCGTTGTTAAAAAAAATATAATTAAAATGGGTAATTTATTATTATATAAATGCATTTGTTAATCGTTCAATGAACTATTTTATTAATATCAATTGGCTTCTAGGCGATACATTTACTTTATTACGCTGTCAATTTTTTATATATGCCGAAATTGAATGATTAACCATCTCAAATGCTTATGGGTTATAATAAGTTGGTACGTTCTCTTCAATGTGTAGTCATAATAATTGCAACATTTGTATTTAATGAAGGTCCACCATTTATCCGTTTGTATATATTTGATAGATTTTAATTTATTTTAACATCTATTAAGGTGTCTGTTTAATATTATTAATCGTATAGTTTCTTTGATCAAGATCAATGAATGTGATGTCGAAATTTTTATTATTATCTCTCTCTGTACCTTTCAGTCAATATATGAAGTGATATAATTTCAGTTGTTGACCTGCGTTGACCCTATTAATTAGATCACAAAGTCTAGTGCTCAAATTTCTTTTCCATATTATTAAGTTTGTGTGAAGTAAGTTTAATTTCCCTGTAGTTTGAGTAATGCTGTATATCTTTCATGTTTCAACAATGTATTTTTATAATTCTGATCGCAAAGAAATCTCTCTCAGCATCGACAAAGTTTAAATTTTCTTTGATTTTCTCACGATAAGTATATGAATCATGAATGGAACAAATAATCTCTGATAGAGATAATGGATTTTATTCAATATCTGATAAACAGAAATAAAAGTTGTTGATTTAAAATACCGAAATATATCTGTGGTTGTTCTTTGACGCCCTATGATCCCGCGTGGAGTAAAGATCGAGATGATCATAAATGAAATACATTTGTTTACTTGATAGATGCATTTTGATGATAAGTGTTTCAATAGAATCGTGACCGGTTAAATGGTAATATAGGCGAAAGCAGTGCTTGGTTTGGAATAACCAACAACGAAATAATCAACGAAAATAAGTGATAGTTGAATTAATCTTTATTTGGGCACATAAAACACCAATAAATTTTACTATATATGATGTGAACAAGAATCTTGTTGATGGTCTATATTTCCTTGTAAAATTTAGGTCAATATGATGATGGTGAGGATGATGATATATATACGTGAACAGTATACAATATTTGTATAAAATTCATTATTCTCAACTACCAGATGTAATGCGCATTTATTAAAGGAATTCATCTCTAAACTGCAAGGGTGCATGGAACTAGTTGAAGAATTTTTGGGGAAACATTGTGTATTAAATAAAAGAATTAGTTAATTTTTTTTATGGGCTCGATATCTGATTTGTTCCACGTTAATTCTTGTTTGTGCTTTCGATATACGATTATACAGATGCGATTTAAACTGATTAATTTCTTTCGCATGCATTTCAAAATGCTACATTTCCTATTCACTTCAATAAATACCACTTTTGTTCACTGTGTTATTATATTATATTACTCTAATATTTATTATTGATGAAAGAAACGGTGTAGCCTAATGTATCGGTGTTTAAGAAACCTATGATTTTAATTACAATGAATATAATATAAACAAATCAATAATTGTTGCTGTTGTTTCTGATGATTGATACATTTTCGACATCTTTTATTCGTTCATTTCATACAAACTTCTATTAGGTATAGTTCCTTAATTTTTTTTTTTTATATCATCATTTCAGGCTTGCATCGATGATAATTTAGAAATGGTAGAATTTTTAGTAACTCACGGAGCCGATGTAAATAGACAAGACAATGAAGGTTGGACACCATTACATGCTACCTCATCATGTGGGTAAGTTAACATGAAAAATTGAGGTTTACTTTATTAAAAAAAAAAAATTACAATACAACAATAATGATTGAAAATTCTTTCTTTTCTTGTACATTTTATAGATTCGTTAGTATAGCCAGATATTTAATTGAAAATGGTGCAGATTTAGCGGCTGTAAGTAGTGATGGTGAGTTAATTGTTGATTTAGCTGAATCAGAACGTATGGAAAGTCTTTTACAAAAACATATGAATGAAAAGGGAATCGATTGGGATGAGGTGCGACAGAGTGAAGAACGTTTAATGTTAAATGATGCAAAAAATTGGTTACGTAGTGATGCCTCAGAAGCGGATAAACCACATCCAAGAACTGGAGCAACAGCATTACATGTTGCTTCGGCTAAAGGTTATATTAAAGTTTTAAGTTTATTGTTGGCAACACGAAGTGATGTTGACAAACAGGATAATGATGGGTGGACACCATTACATGCAGCTGCCCATTGGGGACAAAAGGAAGCAGCTCAAATGCTTGTAGCTGCTTTAGCCGATATTGATGTTAAAAATTATGCGGTGAATTGATTTTTATTTGTCTTTTTTTTTCTATGTGTTTTTTTATATTTTGATTTATTTATTTTATTATTTTTTTTTTGTCCATTTCATCTCGAAGGGTCAAACTGCATTAGATGTTGCTGATCCAAATATAGTTAGATTCCTTGAAGATCTCAAAAAGAATAATAAACGAACAAAACGAAGACCCGCAAGTCATATAAGGTAATTGAATCTTAGGGTTTGTTTTTTTTTTTTCTCGATATTATTGATAAATGTTGAAGAGATGTTAAACAGAGAGAAATCATGAAACAGGATAAATTAATGTATTGGTTTTTTTTTTCTGTATTTATAGAATTAGCGATAGTTTGGATAATCACATTGAAACACCATCAAAAGTTATTCGTGTAGATGTTAAAGAACCTGAAGGTAAGATTTAATTTTTTATTTTAGTATTATTGTTATTACTTTTTTCAGTTAAATTATTTGAATTTAGTTTTAAAACAAAATAAAAAAAAAAAAAACATTAAAATGAAATTACAATTTTATTGCTGCATTTAAATTAAAAATTAAAACTTCAAACAAAAGGAGTTAGTATTTTGTGTCTGGAAAGTATATCTGAATCAGATGATTATAGTTATGATTCTGATGATATTACAGAATCAACTGAAAGTTCACATTCTACTAGCATTTCAGAATGTTCTATAGGTAATTTTTGTGTCAACTATCGAATGATTAGATTATTTTTATTCTTTGCTTAGCATTTAGAATATTTTTTTTTTTATTTAAATCATTCAATGATTTTATTTTTTTTTGGTGAAATCATTTTATTCTAATTTTTTTCTTTTTACATTAATTAATTGTTTTTTTTTTTAGACAAATAAAATTGAATTTTATTAATTTAATTAATTTAATTATATTTTTTTAGAAGAGAAACCGAAACCACCTAGTGAACCGGCGGCACCAATACCAAAAGAAAATAGTATGATTGAAGAAGATACTCCTTGGAGACGTTCAGGTTCATTAAGAAATCGTACACAGCCAGAAAGTCCACCAAAAATTCGTATGTATTTATTTTGTTTGTAATTTATTATTTTAAAATGATTTCGATTTTTTGTTTATATTTATATTTACCGTTCTTCATGCAATTTAATCAGTTACATCTAAACTGAGAATTCGCATTCATTGTTGGTTTTTTTTCTTTTTTTTTTTGTTTATTTTCTTGTCTAAAATCTCATTTTCAGTTTTAATATTAAAGTCTCTGTGAAAATATCACACATATTTTATGGGTTCGATTTCAATATTCTAATAATAATTATGGGTTATCTACCATACTTGCAATAAAAAAAACGACTCCTTTTAATTATCCAAATTAATTTCGTATTTCTATAGTTCTCAGAATTATTTCAAATAATATTCCATTTAATTTATTGTAGAAGTTCCTGAAAAAGAAATTCAACCATGTGAATCTGAAGTGATTTTAAGAAGAACTCAAAGTTTTGAAAATGACGAAAAGTGAGTCTCTCAATTTTTTGTTATTAATTTTATTTTTTTTTTTTTTTATATATAAAATAAACACATTTTA
>JANSTX010030910.1:0-14241 GCA_027564355.1 Penthetria funebris | reverse complement strand
ATATGGCACGTGGTATTCTGAAATAATAGGAGTATATTTATTACAACCTAATAACCAAACCATAAGATTCATATTTCATTGTTGTTTTTTTTTTTTGATAATTTTATTTTTAATGCTATTATTATTATTATTATTATTATTATTATATTTAGGTAGGTATAATATTATGTTTATAATTTTTTTAATAACTTTTATTTGGTTGATTTGGACATACATTTATTCACTTTTAATAGTAAATGTAGTAAGCGAAAGTGACCATGGATAAAGTTACTTACGTTATATTTAAAGATACTCGTATTCGTTTTTATATAGAAATATATTAGTATAATATTTTGTTGCATTCCAATTTAATTGGGCAATATAAAATAAAATATTCTTAAATGATTAATAGTACTTAATTTAATAGGAAGTTATTTTGTTTAAAACAAAAATTATTTGTTAACAAAAAAAATCTAAATGATTATCTATTAAAAAATTTTTACAGCTTATAAAGAACATTTTAAAAAAATTGACATTTCATCCTTTTTTGCTAAATGAGGAAAAATTTGATTTTTCTGACAATCAATAAACGCATAATAATTATACATTTAATTTCTTAGGTTTGATCGAAACATTTTGTAACACTAACATAATTTAATTATTTCGAATCTATAAATATTTTATATATTTATTGGTTATTAAAAATCAGTGTACACATGTGACTAATGCAGTTTATTCGAAAATAATCAATAAATTATTTTATTATTACGTCAGTTTTATATTCAACCAATAATATACGATACAATAAATTGAATGAACTGACCAATTTACCATAAACATCCATTAAATTATATTTAATGGTAAAAAAGATTAGCAATAGCCCCTTTCGTTGAAAATTGATAGTATGTGGTTAGTAATTGTCATTAAATTGTCAAATTGTTTAAAATTTTCGTAAATGCTATAAATAATTTTTTCAAATTTTCCACTAATATATAAACATTATCAGCCATGTTCCACATAGATTCCAATAATTAAATTGGTTTCAAACTTCGATGAATTTAAAGTCAAACATCACAATGATTTGCTTAACATAATCAAATTTAAACTAAGCATTGTCTTACGAATAGCCAAATATAGATGATGGTTGGCTTATGGGCCTTACTGTTTATCCTGTTAAATATATTAGTTGGTTTTACTTTTATATGTCGTACATTGTTTGTTTCACCACTCTGAACGATTTGGATAAAAAAAAAGTTCTGTCTATCCGAAAATAGTGAATAATGATGAACTCTTGAAGACAAATTAATTAATATATTTTTTTTGAACAGCTAATTTATGTCATATTTTATTTAAAAATCATGCACAAGTATGAGCCATAACGTACGACAATATTGTGCGAAATTATGCATAAAAATTTACATTTGTATCCATTCAATTTACACAAGAGTTTTACACAACAGATCCATATGTATTTCTCTGGATTGTAGGCAGGCATTCTACACATTTGATAAAAATGTTGGTTTTTAAAAGTAACTTGCAGTATAGAAATTTAGATATAAATGACAGCACCAATATGTGTGTCTGAAACTTTCTATGTAATATTTTAAAACAACATCAATGGTGATTTTAGCTGTACATCTATTAGATTCTTAGGATATTTTTTCAATAATTAATTTATTTTATATCGTTTATTTGTATACACTTAATAAATCTGGTTTTTATACTTCTATTTTTAAAACTTGTCTATATTATAATTTTTAATAACCGTAATTTTCTTTTATAAAAATAAAGATTTGTATCATTTCAAAGAGACAATAAATTAAATTAAATTTTCTAAATTAACATTTAAATAAAAACATATTTTTAAATTATTTATTATAATTTCAATAAATATGTGTGTATGCAACATTCTTTCCATGTTTATATACCTCAAATTCTGGTGCAATAATTTTGCCTCTTTTTTTTTTTTGATCTATAAAACAAACCACAAAATAAAATTTTAAATAATGTTTTTAATGTTTTATATAGAGTTATTATACATATGAATATTGTTTTATAAAAGACTTTCATTTTTTAATCATTATTATCACTATTTAAATTAAAAATATAAATAACAATAAATATATTTTTACAAATATTTCCTTTGTCTTCTCTCATATATTTTTTAAATTGAAAAAGTAAAATTGGAAAAATGTCGCAATCTTTTAAAAAAGGTGTGTTGTTTTAAACTTTTCTTACAAGTTCCCTTTTTCTATTTAATGTTTATTTGTTGTATGTTTTTATTTTTTAATTTTTGTTTCTTTACTTGTAATATATGTGTCTTTAATATTAATAAGTTTTTATGTAAGGTACTTTAAATGTGTAATATTATAAATTGAAATAAATTAATATTATTTGAAAATTGATTGTGAAAATTGTTTCATATAAATAAAATTTTAAAAATTATGAAAAATGTTCAATTGGTCATATTTTAACATTTCCAAATAATTAATGTTAACAGAAGGGAAAAATCACGAGAAATTATACGCTGAACTTGATTGAACTACTACTAGTTTCGGTACAAATTATTTTAAAAACTTTTTAATTATTTTTTTTTAAAACTTAAAATTGAATTCCAAATCTAAATTTTGTAGGTATTTTCATTATGTAATATTTAATCAGAAATCATAATCTCGTGGTAATTTATTTAAAGTTTTATTTAATGACGTTTTATTTTATTTATTTTAATTTTACTTAATATTTAACATTTAGTTGTAATTTAATTGTTTAATAAATCAAACAAAACAAGGGGTGGCAAACGTTATGTAACGGATATAACTTAATGTATCAATACCGATTAAAATTTTACATTGTTTACAATACCGTTACGTAACGATTTAAATAAAATAATGCTAAATAACTTAACGTAACGATTTTGCGAATCGTAACGTGCTGAACTAAATTTTAGACTTTCTCGTTTACCACAGAAATGAAATTGCATATGCTTTTTTTTAAACATTTTAAATATACAAAACAGAGAATCTGTTAATTTTATTTATTGTGAATTTGTCTATTGTGAATTATGTAAAATTGTGTAATACAAAAGTGTGTGTGCAAGATTGATTTTTAAATAACATTTTAAATGAAATTTACTGATTTATTTCCAATAATAATAATAATAAATCACTAGTTTTTTTTTTAACTTAAAGTTTTGATTATATAGTCAAGGTTATGTTCGAAAAATTCATCTTGTTTTGAAAATAACTATTTTTATTGTACAATTTTCTAGTTTAAATTAAAATCTTCTCATATACAGTTAATTTGGATTATTTGAAAAAAAATTAATCAATGTTTTAATATTTTTTAAAATTAGATTATTCTATTTAAAATAAGATAAAAATTCATTTCAAATTAGTTTATATAACAGTTAATTGTGTAACTGACCCGTGATCGTGAATTTAAAAAACAAAATCTTATCGTGTACTTTTTAAAAGTTTCCTTCTTCAATAATAATTCCAGATGGCGAACAACTTCTTTCTTTCCACCTTTGTGCTATCACTAATTTTAAAGACTCTGGAACATTAAAAGCAGACAAAATGAAAGAAAAAAAAAAATGTAATGAGTACAACAAAATAATTACTGTCACCTGCCCATAAAAATTAATCCAAATTACAATATGTTTTTGAATTAATTAATTTACTATTTTTTTTAAAATATAATTTATGATATATGACATTAATATCATACTGTGCTGCTATATAAACGTAAAATTGTATATGTAAAAATATTATAATTTTTTTTTTCCACTTGAAATTATTAAATAATAATATAAATTGTTGACATGAATATTATTATATTGCGGCATTTTGTCTGAATTAATAGCATTGTATTATTTATTTAAAAAAAAAAGTATATTTTAAAAAAAATATTTTTTTTTTTATTTAAACTTATGTAATATATAGGCGTGAGTTATTGTCAAATATTAATTCCATTGTTTTTTTGCAAATATTTAACACATTTAAATGTTGTTTAGTTTGAATTTTTTAAAATTTTATTATAAAATTTTACCCATATATCCATTTTCGAGCTAATCAAATACAAATCAAACCATAATTTATGCATACTTAATTTTAAAATGTCAAAAAGTCAAAAGTCTTTAGCGCACTCGGTATATTTTAAGATTTTGTATTTATGGATGGTTTATGAAATACTCTCATATAAACTTTTATTATATGCAGTACAAATGCAGCAGTACTTAACACTAATTTGAAATGATTTTATGTAGTAATTTTGTTTAATTATGTACAATGCAACTAAATCATAATTAGTAAATTTATAACAGAAAAATATTTTTAATATATAGCTTTATTGTGTACTGTTGACAAGTTAATAAGATGTATTGCATTTTTTTTTTGTTTTTTCTAAAAATGCACGAGTATTATTTATTGCCATTACTTAATCACATTAGTTGTTTCTTGCATGGTTGCTGTTCAATAAACATTCTTAAATACTAGGTATTATCATTAAATATCATCTCAGTTTCTCTCTCTGTATGGAAAGCCCTAAAAGACTGTCAAAGTGCCTAAAAATTTGAATGTCTGAAATTTCTCTAATTGCAAAATTTTCAAGTATGTAAAGTATTTATTTTTTTTAACAACAAATGCATATTTGTCTAATTTTTAAATATTAAAGATTTTAAAATCTTCAATTGCTAATCTTTTTCAACAATTCTTACATTCTTGTATTATCCATTTTGTTTTATACACAATTTTTAAAATCATTATTTTTTGAAATCATAAAATCAATCGAATATAATAAAAAAAATGAATGAAAATATCGAATTATTTTAATTACTGGTTTACACCATTTTTAAGGAGGCATTGATGGACGGTAAAAAAAATGCGCGTAAATTGAAAGGTTACTAACTAAATTTAAATTCTACTACGTATTTTAAAATTGTGTTATCCTGTCACATTGGCACTTGGTACAATTTTTTTTAATTGTTTATAATATTTATGTTTTTCTTATGAACAGATCGTTCGCTCGTCTGTTTGTTTGTCTGCCTGTTCGCTAAGGCAAAAATCATGTCCACTCTTATCTATTCTCTTATCAATTCTAGTACATATTTTAAAATTGTGTTATCCTGTCACATTGACCGTTGGTACAATTTTTTTTAGTTGTTCATAAGAATAATATAAATATTGTATTATGTTTTACTTAGGAACAGATCGTCTATTTTTTTTTTTTGCCTACCTGTATGCTATTCTTCCCGTTTGTTCGTCTGTCCATCTGTCCGGCTGTCCGTAATTTCTGAATGATAATAAAAATTCTTGAATCTAAGATTTCAGATCAAAATTTTGACAAAACTAATCGAAATTTCGTTTGGAATAAGTAATTTTGAAAACGGTACTTTAATAAGGGATCAAGCTAAAAAAAATTCTTTTAATGTGCTTAACATTTGTGCTATTATTGGTAGATTATGATTTTAAGCAAAATATAGTATCTTAATGCAAAAATCATCATTTTGATTTTGAAAAAAAGAAAAATTTAACTGATTATCCAAACCAAACAAGTGTGAAAATTCAAGAATCTAGCACACAGCACTTTAAATTTTAAAATTTAAAATAATTTTATAATAATAATGGTAAATACTTGAAAGAAATTTATATTTAAAATGGCGTGTACTTAAAGAAAATTAAACTTAAAATACAAAATTTCAGTTATGTAAGCATGTTATAATAAATATTTTGGCAAAATTTGGACACGTTAGCCAGTCTAATGCTGATTGATGCAATTGTAAAAGTCCTAGTACTGCATGCAGTAGTGAATTTATTTTTAATATGTGCCCAACTCGTTATGTATAGTGTGGGTTAGTAGATAATTCAGTCAATTCGAGAACTTCTTATCATATACGTGATATACATGTTAATAATATGTTCCATGTCGATATGTTTAGGCCCTGGGAACAAAGTTCCAAGGGTCTATTGTATTTGATTCCGTCCATGTAACGATGAGAAATAAATATCGCAGAAAAAAAAAATTACACAGAAGTGCTTATAATTGAAAAAAAGTTGATTTGAGCCTGTCCGTCCGTCCGTCCGTGCGCACTATAACTTGAGAATTCGTCGATATATCGCTATAAAATTTTGAACGTCTCACTTTTATCTGATTTGTGAGGCTAAGTTCGAAGATGAGAAAAATTTGAGTACCCCTTCAAGTACCTCCCATACATTCTTTTTACTCCTTTTTTTTAGATTTTAGATTAAAATTGTTTGTATAATACATACAGACTTCAAATTTTACATACACAATTGATATTATAATTGAAAGAATGTGTGAGAATATAAGCTTAATCGAATTACTCCTTGGAGTACGTCCCATGTATATTGCGCACGATAACTTGAGATTGCATTGACATATCGCCTTGAAATTATGTATGTGATACTTTTATCTGATTTCTGAGTCTAATTTTTAATATGAGGAAAATTGGAGTACTCCGTCAAATACCTACCATACAAACTTTTTACTCCTTTTAGATTAAAATTGTTTGTATAATACAAACTTAAAATTTTACATATATTACTGATATTATAATTGTGTGGGAGTATAAGCTTTATCGGATTACTCCTTGAAATACCGCCCATGTATATTGTGCACGATAACTTGAGATTGCATTGACATATCGTCATGAAATTATGTACGCATTATGTATGCGTGAGTTTTATTTCATTTGTGAGCGATAGTTCGATGGTGAGAAAAATTTTAGTACTCCATCAAGTACCTCTCATACAAACTTTTTACTCCTTTTAGATTAAAATTGGTGTATAATATCAAAGATTAATATAATTATATTATATTGTTCTTTTGTATTATATACCTGTAATTTTATCCGGGTAACAAAGGTTCAAGGGACTATTGTATTTGAGATCATTCGTGTATCGTCTTGAAGGAATAGTCGTTACTATAATTAAAAATGTATGTAAATGTTAACTTAATCAGATAACTTCCTAGCGTACCTCCCATGTATAATTTTGACTCCTTACTGAATAAAATAAATTATGTGATAGTAACATTCACTAATTTAAGCGAACATTCTAGGTACGAGACATCAACTATTTTGCAAATCTCTTTAATGAATATTTATATATTATGTTGTGATCCGTTAAACAATTTTCAGGACCTACAATAATAGGCAACCAATTATATGTTTCTCTTGTTTTTTTTTTCATTTTTGAATAAATATTTGTTATTAGTTGTTAATTTAATCGGTAGCATCATCTAAAACATTATGTATGGAATATCGGCTAAGAGGCCACTTTTGGCCGCGGCGACCTAAATGCTACATCTTTCAAGCATATTTTTGATAACATATTCTCAGATTTTTGATGATATTTTAGCGATTGCATTTCGAATGTTGACCTTAAGCATTGAAATGGCCCTCAGTTTTTATATATATATCTCTCTTAAGAAGTCCGACAGGAAATTTTTGGGGACAGTCAAACTAAATTTGCATTGTAGAACGAGTTTTGTGTAATGTGGCGTCATTCCGTTGGAAACACAGTTGTTATAGTATTAATTCATCCAATTTAGCCATGAGACATGTATAGCGATTAACGAGTAACTGTTACGGTGTTGCCTCTAGCATCCTTAAAGAAATATCGTTTAATGATGTTGCCCTCAACGAGGGCATAGTGCATAATCATTTGTTAAAAGTGCAAATTATTTTTTTTGAGAAATTTTAACAAATTTCGTCGAGAAAACATGTTCTGATATGTCAATGCATCAATTGTTTATGGTGTATGTTGGCATACGTTGTCGCCCATATTTTGCTTCCACTTCCACTGGTATATGCAAATTCTCAAAATTGTTCATTTTACGCTGAATGGTTGAGTTGATCGACACATGATTAACACCAAAAAAATACCATAATTTTCTTCACGTATTCTCAATTGAACAAATATTAGATTAAAAATGCATTAACAGTTGGAATTATCTCGTGCAGTCAAATTTATTCTATTTTGCTTGTTCAGTGTCAAAATGATTAGCAATTTACTACAATAATTTAGGATTTGTGTAAAAAAAAAAAAATTACATTTATTAAGCTGGCAATATGTTTTTAAAATAATTGCGCTAAATAACTTGACATAGTATAGTTGAATTTCGGTAATATTAACATATGATGCACTCAAGATACGCATTATTACCGTCTTGATCTAACATTAAATGTTTTACGAAACGGTTTTCTATTATAAAACATGGTACTTAATTAGTGTTAGCACGTCAAATCCTAAAATTATACACAGTATTAAGTTTTTTATAATGCATTAGTATTACCAGATTCGGAAAATTAGTTCGAAAATGTGTGAATATTGAAAATGTGCGTCTGCGCACCCATCATCTATTCTATCAATTCACCATTTTTGCCATATGCGCCTTAACTGATTAATTTACTGGACATGTTTTCTTACCAACATATACACTTACAGTGAATGCTTAAAAGTTCGAAATTACGAATTCGGACTAGTGTCGTGATTCGAATTGAATGTTGGGCATCCTAAATTTTAAAAATATATTTTTCTTTTATATTATTATATATTACAATGTTGCATTATACTACAATGCATATTATTGCATTAAATTCGTGATAACCATCAGTAAAATAAATTGTAATTTCAAATAGAAACTGAAAGTTCAAATGGCCGTATGGAAAATAAGACATTTGTCATGTAATTTTTTTAAAGTAAAATATGGATATACATCCAATAAATATTATATTTACATAATATAACATTAGTATTTCTTTTAGTACAAGTTTCAGTATGGATACACGTATATTTGTTAATAATTATTATAACATATTTTCATAAGTTTATATGGACAATGGGATTATTATATATATATACGCATAAAACATATACACAACTCCTTCCTATATTTGTGAGATTGTGAACTTTATGCAATTTTTTAAAAAAAAATAAACTTGTATTGTAAATTAAAATGAAAAAAAAGCAAAAAAAAATGATGTGGAAATTTTTTAAAAAATTAATTTTTCTATATTCGGACAGATTTCACTTTCGTTACCAATATATTACAAACACATATCGTATTTGTATTTACTTACTTTAAAAAGAATAAAAAAAAAATTATAAACAAATACTTTAGTGTTTCGGGACGACAAAAAAGTAAAAAATTAAAAAAATTATTTTAATTTGGGTCAACAAATTAGCTCTTTCAAAATTTCATTTTTAATATTATTAATTTATAGGATATTATACATTGTTATAATTATATATATAAAAAATGTATATATTTTTTTATTTAAAATTTAAATAATTTTTTTTGTTTTTATTTTGGTTTATTAGCTGTAAGAGCAGACAGAATGCGTGGTGGTAGAAATAAATTTGGACCAATGTATAAGAGAGATCGAGCGAGAAAATTACAAATAATGCGCCAGCGACAATTAGCATTACAAGCATTACGAGCGGCTGAAGGTGGTGGCGGTAATAGTAATAGTGGTGGCGGTGGTACCGGTAGTATTGGTGGTGGTAGTAGCATAAGTGGTGGCAATCCATCACAATTATCACCAACTGAATATCAACAGCCATATTCAAATATGAGTATAAAACAGGAAATACAAATACCACAGGTGAGAAAACGAAATGTGTGTATATTTTAGAAATAAAATAAAAATTTTAAGAATCAAATTTTTTTGACCAAATCCAATCAGATATCATCATTAACGTCTTCATCACCAGATTCATCACCGAGTCCTATAGCTATAGCATTAGGTCAAGTGACGGCAAGTGGAATTGGTATGGGTAGTAATAGTGGTGGCGGTGGAAATGGTGTAGGTGGTGGCGGCGGCGGCGGTGGTGGTGGTGGTGGTGGCGTCGGTGTTATTAGCGGCATGATGGGTAACATTAATAGTAATGGGGGTAATACAATGGGTAATGTGGGTAATAGTGGTAGTGGAAGTATAACGCCATTACCACTGGGTGGTTCATCAACGACAACAACCACAACAACCGCAAGTGTTGTTCAACAACATACATCAGCATCCGATTCAAAATTATGGTTTGCAAATTCAACAACAGCTTCGCCACATTCACTTAGTCCGAAAACATTTAGTTATGATACTGGCAGTAATCCAACAAGTACGGCGGATTCTGGAACTGTAGAACCACTTAGGTATTTTTAATTTTTTTTTATAAAAAAAATTATTTTATATACACAATATATGATGTATTACAGTCTTTTGAATTACAGTTTTTGTTTTGTTTTTTTTTTTTTTTTTTTGTTTTGTTATAGAAATTTAAAATAAAAGATGATTTTTAAAAATTTCAAATTTTTTAAAGAAATAATTTTGTAAAAAACCAATTCATTAATAAAAATTATGCTAAATGATATAAATTTTATAAAATAAATTACATTATTTTTTCTGTTAGCAAAAAGCAATACTGGAAGAATTCAAAAAGTTTGAACTTCCCCAGGGTGTCGCCCATGATTAGAGAATTTGTTCAATCTGTTGATGATAGAGAATGGCAAACGCAATTATTTTCATTATTACAAAGTCAATCGTATAATCAATGTGAAGTTGATTTATTTGAATTAATGTGTAAAGTATTGGATCAAAATTTATTTTCACAAGTTGATTGGGCAAGGAATACTGTGTTCTTTAAGGATCTCAAGGTAAGTTGTTATATTATGCAAGCATTTTTAATAATTAAAAAAAAAATAATAATAAGATGAATGTGTTAGTACTTTTATTAAAATACGAATTAAATTTCTGAAAAAATAAACCATTTTTCGTTGTAACGATTTTATTTTATTATAATTATTATGTAACGGTACTTATTGAAATACGAACTAAATTTACGAAACATTAATCTATTTTTCGTTGTAATGCGAAGTGTATTTAACGTGTTATATCAACACACATATTTTAATGATGTGTCCAAATCAAAATTTTGTCCAATTCTACACTTTCAGTAAGTTCATTCAATACAAATTGCTTTCAATCGGCGTCACTTTATTTCCAAACTTGAAGCATGCATTTTCCACGGTTTCATTTTAGGCCGTACTTACCATTTTATAATTGTATTTGATGATTTCATATTTCTTACCTCAAAACCAATTCACAATTATATTAATGATAATAATCTGTATTTTTATTACTATTTCAATAATAAACAAACTTTGGTCATGGTAAATATTTCGCATGAAATTGTGAACTATTTCTCTTAACATTATTTAACGTTAATTTATGATTGTAGACGTTTATTGCGTCATCCACTAAAAGCCGTATTTCAAGCACATCTTCAAACATTCACAGTGTTTAAAATTCCATTATTTCAATCTACCACTTCATTCCATGTGAACCACACTTAAAAATCATATTTGATCCGTTAAAATATATCTTTTCTATAAAATGACAATACCTCTGAAATGGTGGGTGACACTACTGAAAGCGAGTTCATGAGAAACAAATTGAGTTTTTGTCAACGAGGCAATGATATGATGTAAAATTCTCGAACATAATTTTTGATGGCAAAAAATTACTATTTTCAGTGTAGTTCACGGTGATTTTTTTCTTATAAAGACGACTCGCCACCAAACGGAACCACGGAGAAAATGGAGAATATAGTTCTAATTTTTTTTTTCTTCCTTGTTCTGTCTTTCGTTGGCGAATCGGGTCGGTCACTTAAAGTATTGCCAATTGTGAATATTTTTATTTAATGTTTTTAAACAATATAGAAATGCGTATTAAATTTTATATTCAATATGACCACCTATAAACACGAATGATTGCATTAAGTCTTCCGATGAATGCATCGTACGTGGCACGAATGTGTGTCGTAGAATTAGTTAACATTTCCGACAGAGCGATGTGTTCAAACTCTTTAAATGTTTTTTTTTTTTTGTTAATACATTAACGTCCCAAATAGACCATATAGAGAAATCCATTGGATTCAAATCTGGATGAATAAGATGACCATTTTTGTTGTGAAGAAATAAACTGTGGAAATTGAAGTTTATGGAATGGTTCTTGTTGGTACACTTGCTGGTACTCCTTAACCCCTGATAGATAACCAGAAGCCACGAGTGACCATTTGTTGTCATAGCAAATTCACAGACTGTTCCTGTGTACTCGTTTTGCATATATAGTTTAATGTTCTTATACTTTTTTCAATATAATATACAACATCAATTCTTTCGACATTTTTAGAACGTAATATATTGCATAATTATTTTGTTGTGTATTATTACCAATTATTATTATACATATAATAATACATCAACACATTATTTTATGTATAATGAAAATAATAATATTATTTAATTTTAGAGTGTTAATTGTCTGGTTTTACATTCAATTATTATTTTATTATTTATAAGATACATATATTTATAATGTATGCAATAAGCAATTCTAAAGCACACGTATAAATGAAAATGCCCGCGACTCTCATTTTTGTTGACCTACATGTCAATTTAAGCTGAACGAAAGACTGTTACTACATTTGTAATTGAACAATTTTATTTCAGTTTTTCTTTAAAAATAAACTTAAAATTTATTAAAATTCTTAAGTTTTCTATACTGGTACAGTATTGGTGTATACACATAATGGGTGTCATGATGACCTGATAACAAAATTGGAATAGATACTTTAATTGAGTTTGTGGTAATACCAGGTACAGCTAAATATGAACGGCATGTTCCATAATAGCTGTTTCAGGCGTTGAAAAACCTTGACTATGCAATTTAGTCTCATTGGTTGATAAATAAGTCAGTAATATACGGGTAATGAGACATCAGTTTCAAATTTTTCGCCTTCAGATGATATATTGTCTGAAGGGACAATGTTCAACGATGACTCAAAATATTGTTCAAAATGTAATGTACAGGAACGTTTTTCAAAATTAAAAAGAAAAAAAACTTGTTTATCATTCACACTTTTTGTTTTATTTTGAGTGCTGAATTAAGTTTTTTTTTTTTTTGCTAAAAGTGAGGCAATGAATTTTTTTCAAATTATTATCCATCGCTTGCCACAACATTTTTTCCATCTTTCTGGCCTGGCATACGAATTTCGCATGATGAAAAACGTCTTTTGAGGCTATCCACTAATCGATCAATTTTTTGTCTTATTTATAAGATCAGAAGTCCTGTTCAGTCAGGTCATGAGTTACGAAACAAGTGTCATCAGCAATCGCTGGTGAATATGTCATGTGGAGTATGACATGATATTTCAGGTCCTAATTTTTTGAATATTCTGTTATCTATCCAATATGTAAATATCCTATAAATGTTCATCCTGCTGCTGACACATGAGGTTATAAATAGTTTTTGTCTGAATCGATTATGAATTGGTTCATTTTGGAGGCATCATCGCATAATCAGTTACCTACCTTAATTTATGTACATTCATTCACTCTCCATTTTCCGTATAGAAAACCAACATACATTTAAAATATATATTTTTGCATTGCGAAAATAAAAAGAAAATAAAAAATTATAAATTAAATAAAAACCACAAAAAAATGCATAAAAAAATAAATAGTAAAATTATTGCAATTGCAGTTTGTTTTGTTTTGTTTTTTTTTTTTTTTTTTTTCATATGCCCAAAGACAATTATAAGTAGAGAGACACTTTATTGTGGTTAATAGTTGTTTCTTTAATTGTGGGAATTATTTGCTTTTGTACTTAAGATGCAATTTTATTGCATTGAATATATGAATATGAAAATAAATAATAATAATATGAAGTTTGTATTTGTAATGTATAATGTGCAATATGCACTCGAATTCGGTACACAAAATTGTATTTTACTTGTGCATAATAATTTTACTACGTACGTAATTCTCATATATTTGTAACAAAATTTCGTAATTCGGTACAGATATAGGTAAAACCAAGTTTAAAAATAGATATATATCTAGTACTCGTAATAACAATAATAGTTAATAACCATAATTAATGTTTTATTTATTTGTTACGAAGAGTTGTGATAAAATCATAATTGAGAAAATGAAATTATTATTATTTCCTCAAATTATTACTGTATAGGTTGTTATTAACGTGTATATATTTGTGTGGTTTATTTGTTTTGCCAAATATTTAGGTTAAACGAAATAAGAATTCAGTTAATAAATTTCTCTTTTTTAAATTATAAAAAGTGGCGCAGTCGGTTTTTTTTAAAAATTGAACAAACCGTTTGCTTCTGAAATCATTAAAAACTGCTATATATTCATTACTTGTAGTCCCTTCTTTATACTTTATATATA
>JANSTX010030899.1:0-14246 GCA_027564355.1 Penthetria funebris | reverse complement strand
ATCCCTACCTGTGCAAATAATGACGACAATAAGTGTACAGCTCTTTGAATGTCCTTAGCATATGTATAAAATCATGGATGAACATAAAACTGTTCCTCCTTTATTTACATTCAGTCAAACAATGTCGAAAATGGTATATTCAAATGTAGCATATAATTAATATTATTCCCTTTTTTACCAGTCCCTTTCATATAAATGATATTAAAATTTATTACTCATTTTTTTTTATCCTGCCTGCAGCAAGTTACATAAATTCTTTTAAAATGAGGTAACTTTTAAACGCATCATATCTATAAATATAATGTGAATATAAGCGGGAACGTGTGCCTCCTCTGAAGCTTATTTTTAATTGCATGTTTTCTTTTTTTTTTTTTTTTTGTAAAATTATATATTTTTTAATTCAAAATTTTAATAGTCTGTCAATCAAAATGAATATAAATTAAAATGTGTGACATCATTCATAACTTATATGTTTTTGATGAGAATAAATGCGATCTATAGATCGCAAAAAAAAAAAAATTATTATTTAATTGGCAAGTCGCCAAAAAATGTAAAAATTCTATTTAATTTTTTGCCTTATGCTGTCTTTAAAATTTTTTTCTAAATAAAAATATTTCGGTGATTTGCGAAATTACTAGGGTTTGTTTATAAAATAAATACAATTTTAAATCTTTAAAATACTGTTTTGATGAGTAACTGAATAAAAATTAAACAACATTTTCAATTGGAATTACTCATATCCCGGACACCATAAAATATTTTTTACTATTATTTTTTTATGTCGCGACGCTTAACTATAATATAAAAATTATTAAATCAAAACATGTTTAATTAAATAGTAATTTTTTTTATGAAAATGCCTATATATGGTTTTTTGTACTATGATAAGGTGACTGCCGCATAAAAAACCCCAATTAATTTCAGAATAATATGTAACTTTATCCCTGAGTTAAAATTCCGAAGCAATGTCATTTTTAATACTAGCTATTTACAATTATCGGGAACAAATAACATTTAATTCGTTCAACGTCAGATATTGATGAGACTGTATGTCGAAGTGTATGAAATTGTTTATACTTAGGATTAACGTCGTGAAGATAAATCATAATAAACAGGGTAGGATAATTATATAATTGCTCATTTACGCTTATATCAAGTGGAATATTATCGAGATATATATTCGGTATGCCAAAAAAACCAAGAAACCAATAAACGTTGTTTGATCGATAATTAAAAAGTAATTTTTGAGTATTCCTTTTAAATACAAAATTGCAAATTCAAAAGAAATATTTACAATCATATATTTGTATTTAGGATCAGTGGTGGAATGTAATGACTATGGTTAAACTGATCGCGCAAAATGCTTGTGGGTCAAGGTCAAAAAGCTATTTAGCAGGAAAAAAGATTTAAATTGTATTAAAATTAATGATATTTAGTGAGAATATCGTTAATCTGGATCTGTTATTTATTTATCTTTTATTAACCAAAATTGGTTGTATTTTTTTGCCCATTGAAAATTGTAAAATAATTAATAATTGAACCGCTATTTTAAATATTGGAAAAATACAAAGATAAAATAATTTTGCAATAAATTTACACATTTCTGACAACCTTTGCACATCGATTAGATTATTGTATCAATGTCTCAAACGAAACCAAACATCTTTTTGGGATTTTCTGAATGAATCATATTTTACTAAAATGGCTATTAATTTTTATTTCTGCCATCAATTGTCTATAAAATTTACAGGATTAAAATACACCAAACAATCTCGATTCTCCACCAACCCTTTATACTCATATATCTACAAATATTCCTGTCGATTATCATCAATTAAATTATAGCAGGCGAAGTGATAGAATAAAACAATCAAATATTGTTATTTGTATATATGAAACTTGATTGATCCGAACATTGATGATATCGTAAGATATGCGCTTAACAAAAGATCAGATCAACCAAAATTGATAGAGAACTGTAATTACAGAGCCGAAATTAGCGGTAAAGTGTGGGTGAAGTGAAGTGAACAATGACAATTTTTTGTTGATGACCTATGTTCTTATTCGGTTGAGAAGCTGATGATAATAATTCACCTTACTTTTACAGTAGAATTTCATATACTATCCATATGCTTCTTACATATGGAATTGTTACAATTTTATAACACAAAAATATTCAATACATTTCAAAATGTTGTATGGTACTCCTGTTATGTACACGTAACATAATTTCTGATAACTTGAGTTTGATCAACCTTTACATGGTCTTTATGCGGTACAACCCGAAACACGATCATAAATCAATGGCCTCTGATAATTGCCAAGAATATAGGCATCAGTGTTTTGATTATTCTCTTAGTGAATAAATATGTCTGTGTATGTTTATACACCACACTACCAAATTATTGACATATTTAATTTATTTTATATCATGTTTCACTGTATAATAGAAAAGTTTTTCGCTTGACATTTGTATTGGAAACAGCAAATCTTAATGATCGTCCTATGTGTCATTGAAGCGCAAATGTTTAAATGATGATGCTTTTTCAGTGACAACCAGCCAAAGTAAAGATTGTATATGCATATGACTAATTTATATTTATGATATTCGACATTCAATATAATTGATTTAGAACCCATGTTTAACATATACTGATTGCTGGATAGACTATATTATAATTAGTCGACCTTTCAATCTCAGCATTAATACATATTACTCTAGAATGTCACATATATTTGTCATGTTAACCGCTAGTGTTATTTATTATAAATATTGTTGAGATCAATATCCGAATATCCGTGTCATGATCAATGGAAAATTTATCAATGAAACCTAACTAATCTTAGAGTAGTATGTGGCTGTTGCATATAATTTTATACCGAAAATATATTAATTAAAATTTTGGCACAATTTTTCATTAAGATCCATTAGTATCTATAAATAAAGTACACGCGTTGTTACTTCTTTATAGATTCTTTAAATCTATCTTTATAATTTCTCAGAATTGGATGTTAAATAGTCGTCAACCTCAAAGAGAATCATCTTTAATCTTTCTAACATTCAAAAAGTGTCAGATAATATAAAAAATGACACAATTCTGTTAAAAAAAAAAAAAAAAAAAAAAAAAAAAAAAAAATACAAAAAAACTGAAAATTAAAAATCATCCTATACCAGATGTTATTACTCGACATTATATGTCTGTTTAATTATCTAAGATAAATACGAAAATTCATTACATTGATTCAAATTTTTGCAAGTAATTATTTTTTTTTCGTAATAAATTGTGTCATTAATTATTTAAATAATCGCCAAAGTATCACATCATTTAGATTATTCAAATATGTCTATTCTAATAGCTAATCAGAAAATATATTGATCCAACGATCGTTAAATATATTGAACATACGTATGCAGAACTCCTATAATGATGTATTCATCAATGTGGGTAAATTATGCCAAATGATCGTATATACTAATCTGAAGGAAAAGGGAAACGCGTGCAATCGGATCCAAAAAAGGCTATCTGTCGTGTTTGTCGACTAGCTGACAAAAATTGAAAAAATTAGACCAGTTTCAAATATTCTCAAAATAGAACGCTCAGACGCTTGTTTACGCATAGCATCTCGGGTCAATATTGTGGACAATGTACTTGTCGCTCAACCATAGACAAGCATTTTATTTACAAGAAAATTCATAAAAAAAATATAAAATTTTTAAGGACGCCACTTACGTGTATGACTTTCAGAGCTTTTGATAGTTTAAGACGAACTGTCTTTTGTGGTGAAGTTTCGTAAGTACATAATATTTGTTTCGTTTGTCAACATATTTTAAATGTTTGAGGCTGACACGTTCGGATTTGTACTCAAATTTATTGCACTCTGCAATGGAATTCCTTGCATTCGTATATTTACCTTTTGAACAATTTCTGATGATCTTCCTGTTATTCTACGATTATCGCTATGATGTTTCACAATGATATCAGTATCATTGTAACGCACGCTTAATGCTTCTATACACGCCGAGGTTTTATTCACATGTAAATTATGGAGATCACGAAAGGTTGTTGGTCGATAGTATTCATACTATTACGTTTACATTGGAATATTTGCTTTATAACAGAGTCGCAAGTAATCAAATCGGACAATAATTCGTTCGTATTCTTGATTGGGCATTTTCCCGGATCTCATTATGTATAAATTTTTTTTAATTAAATAGAGCACGCATATAATACAAGCTAGCTCGATACAAGGTCTAATTATGGATGTTCCAAGCATCTACTATTTTATATTTTGAATTGACCACCAATGTATCTTCGGGTAGGAAGTATCAAGAGTGAATTTTTCCTACTTTGGTGGAGTAGTTGACATGTGTGGTTGTTCAAATTGAGTAATAAAAATTAGTGCAGATATGTATAGTCAATAACAAAGTTTCTGTTACTTAATATTTGTTTTAAAAATGAAGCTTCAAATTGTATGCATATTTATACAAAAGTTGGTTATTTCCGTAATTTTTCGTCTAATAAATGGGTGCTACCGGTAAATGTATTTCATCATCATCTCGAACTTTACTTTACGCGGGAGCATAGGACGTCAACGAACGACCGCCATCATTCATGTTCTCTAACCAGTACCGTCACTTCACTCTTCCTCATTCAGTGGTACTAGAATCCCTAATGACGGTTTTTCATCACGTTGTTCATGGAACGATCGGGTCGTCTATTAGCCTAAGGATTTCAGTCAGGTACGTATCTTGCAATATGGTTCAGCCCATTTTTACATTTGCTGAATCTCATTTTACATGAGCAAACCGTCCCTTGATTAAATTTAACGTTCACTTCTAAAGCAATATGTTGTGCAATAAGCAGTATCTTTAAAAATACGGTACACCTATCCCGCCGTGCACTTTAGCCAACTTCTGTCAAATTAAACATACGCATTGTGTTCCATCGCATTACAGTTGTTAACTACACAACTCCATGTACATACTTAATACGCATAGCATTTTTTTTTTCAATATACAGTTTATTTATAGCATTCAAGTGCGACATCTGTTAGAAATTTTTACGTACGATTGGGTTCAATGAATATACCGGATATCCATGAAATATTTAAAAAAAATATATAATTTTAATAACTAAAAATCCATGTTAATTAATACATAATAAATACATTAGTATACTAATAATATGTATACGTAATTATGTTAATTTTTATTTATATTACATTACAATCTCTTATTTAAATGCTATGTCAATTAAATTCAACTTATTATAGTTTATCTACTGATAAGTAAACAAAAAAAAAAAGAAGAAAAGAATGATGCGATTAAGTGCGACATTAAACTTATTAGGTAAATATATAATGCAGTATCATTTCATGAAATATATAAATTAATCATAACTGAATAAATTAGAATTATTTTAATTATAAATTATTTAAAATTACTTACGTTAATAGGCACAGAGCAAAATAAAATTACTTATAACCAATCTGACAGTACAGCAATTTTGATACTATCTTTTGACAGCTGTTAGTATTTATATATGCGAACATTCAATTCTTTATACTTGCATTTGTGACATCTATTAACAATTGAAGAATTATTTTTATAATTTAATTTAAATTTATTTTTTTTTTGAAATGTTTCATGTTTAGCAGTTAATTTTGCCTTATGCATTTTGTCATAATTGATAAACATATTTTAGTTTATTTGCATATCTTAATTTTGTTGTATATCTTTACATCTATAACGTTATATTTTATATATTCAAAAATAAAAATATATATGTTATATATAAAATATATATGTTAATATATATGATATGCAACAGATTGTATATTCTTATTATTTATAAATTAAATGGATTGGTTTCTATATGGGAGGCATGGCATGATGTTGAATAATATTAATATACATTGCATTTTATAAATTAAAATGATCTGCATCTGTAAGTCATTATAAAATGAAATAAATCTAATCTGGTTAAACTAGTTTCTTGTCCAATATATACGAATATATACTTCATAAGACTAAACGATATTATGTATATATAATATAGTAATTTATTTGAATAAAAAGTTAGTTAATTATTAATAATATTTAATTATATGCAACAGGTTAAATTATTACATTCGCCAAATTAATATTCTATTTGGAAACAATTATCAATAAAATTATTATATCTATGTACAATAAAACAGTTGTGTTTTATGCCATTAATGATCCAGTGATGTACGTCAGATTGTTATTGCCATACATGAACTGCCACTTCAAAAAACTGTCGCATTTTTATTTTGGTCGTCAACGACGAACAACCGCCATTATTCACGATGGCCAGATCAGCTTCACTTAATTATCCATTCCCTTTTACTGATACAAGCCATTCTAATGACGGTTCTTCGGCACGTTGTTTTTGAGTGACCGAGTCTTCTAATAACCCTCCATTCAGCATAACAAACGTTTGCCGATACTTTTTTATCGGGAACCTTGCATGTGTTTCAGCACCACCATTAATTGGCAACCAAAAATTTGAAGTTCTCAACTTCATCTATTTTTTTACCCTAAACGTATTATAGCATTAGTTTTGTCTTTGAAACCTTGATCTTTGACTTGTGATCTGTATTTCATAAGGCGGTTGTAATTTCACCTTCATATATGACACAGTTTCCGATAAGAAGCAAATGTCGTCAGCGAAATCACCAAGATTCCCACAATGCAAAGAAAGCATTGTATTTAATATATTAGTATGTTCTTTATATAATTCGGAAGTCTTTATAATTAATTCAAATTAAATAATATTTAAATTATTATCCGTTGTTACTATTCTGTACACATATTCGGTTTAGCTCTGCTCTATATTATTAAATTTCATAATCTACGTCTTTGTTTTAAATGATAATTTTTAAAATCGATGATGATACTCAATATCGAATAAAGTTCGGTTAGATCAACTATGGAGATCAGTGTCTCTGGAGCTTTATGTGATATGAAACTATGCTGTTCGACCAGCCATTGAGGTTTTGTGTGTGATAAAACTTATTTGCCGACAAGTTATTTATGGTTATTAGTGATTCAAAATGATTTCTATAGATAAACTGAAGTTATTCTTTAGAAGTTGTCGTCATATCTTTTCCCATAGGTTTTTTTAAAAAGTTTTTTCTGTTTTTTTTTTTTGTTTTAACTAATTTGTGTTAATAAACTACTACATTTGATTGACTGAGATAGTTAGGTTCATATTAAAATAGTAGATTGTACGTTTATAGGCTCAATATCCATTTATATAAAAATCCTCTAAAAAAAAATTATTATACGTTACAAAGCACAGGTACGAGTATAAACGACGTATTTGCTGTACAAGTAGATGATATATTGTGCATATTGTTATATTTTAATTGCACCATTATAATTAAAATGAAACAGCACTGCAAAATATTCTATGACTTACATGCCGCTAAAAACGGCAAATTACAGAGCAAACTTTTTGTCCGTTTTTTTTTTTTTTTTTTTTTGTGATTTTTTATGTTTGTAAAGCAAAAATGAAATAACACGTAAATTCCTCTCACAGACCAGATGTCTATAATTTAACGTATAATTTTATTTTATTTATATAAGTACATAACTTGATTGTACATAACAAGCTTGTTTATAAATATAATAAAGTATAAGTCTACTCTCTCCTATAAACTTTTATACTATAAATAAACAAAAAATAAAATAAAAACATAAAAAAAATAAATAAAGAACATAATAATAAATTACAACAAAAACAACACAAAGTTACAATTTGCAGACTGCCTGTCTCTTATTTGTACACTGTTAATTGATATCGAGTCAATATAATTGATATCATATTTTAAAAATTTTTAAAATGCATTTCAAAATTGATTGCATGATTGAATAAAATAGTGCATTTCGTATATAAACTGATTAATAATTTTCACATATAAGTTTATTATTTATTAAGATCAATTATAATATATGGGCATATATTTGCACTTAGCTTGAAATTCCAGAGAAAACTATTTTGCTAAGGGAATAATTTATAGTTTATGACATGTAAAAAACAAAAAGAAGAAACCGGAGGGCATTTTCAATTTAACGGATTCATCTAAAGTGAAATTTGTACTGTAAAAGGTTATTTGTCTGGACAGACTTTTGTGAGTTCATACAGAATTGTATTTATTCCGCTAACTCATTGAACAGAAATTGAACAGAATATATTTTTTGGGTGTCGAATAAACTTTACAGTATTACCCACACACGGGTATCCCTAAATTTAAGACCACAATCTGACGATTGCCGTGTGGTATAAATTAATTTCGAATTAGATCACAGGGCAATTATTCAAGACAATTAATGTTAGAATACACAACGCTTTAAAACTTGCAATTGATCGATAAAGGTGGAATTTTCTATTCACATAACGAAGGTGAAATTTGAACAATTTCAGATAGTTTCGCAGATATTATCATATCGACTTTAAATCTCTATACGGGAGAATAGGGTGTCAACGAACAACTGGTCATTGCTCACGACCAGTACCTTCATTTCACTTAACCCCATACCACTAGTAGGGACATTTCTAAATAACAGTTATATGCAATGTTACCGAGCCGGTTTTCTATTACCCTGCGGAGTTCAGTCAAATGTGTAGTTGGCAATATCACTGAACGGTTGCCTTAGCTTTTTGATCGATCCAATTCCTTCGGTTGACAATTCTGTTTAGTGCCCCTTCAGATCTGCCGCAGTCTCCATAAATTTGTAATAACCACCCTATTCAGCATACCAAATCTTAAACTAAATGTCATCATATTATTCCCGTCCATTTCAGAGGATATTTTATTGTTGACGTTTCACATGTAATTCAAAAGTTTCGAAAGTGTAAGTTACAGACCCACAAACTTACAATTCGGTTGGTCGAATTAATGTTTGGTGCTAAATACGTAAGCGACCGCGATCTTGCACTTACTAATTTATCTGTGTTCAATTTAATGGTGGTAATTTCAAACTTTGTTCGCAACAGCTAACACTTGTTCTGGAATGTTCACGATGTTACACTTTATCGTTAACTGTCATTTCTTCAGAATTTATTTTAGCATCCTATAAATTGACAATGCAATGATATATTTAATGTGTGTATTGGAAGTTTAATTTTTGTTTTCTTTTATTGTAATTCTCTCTATTATTGCTAAGTCTATTGATTGTCTTAAACAGGTGTCCGAGTATTTTTAGTAATAAAAATGGATCGTTTATTTATCCAATTGCATATATAATTACAATAACTAAGTTCCCAATTACTAGTTTATATTGATTGGTTAGCATTTATATATCACATATCTTAATAGACTATATGGCAGGTTCATTTTCATAATTTAAATAGACTAGGAGTTATGAGTTTATGAGGTTGATACTATAATATATTTCATATTTTTGTTTCATTACTTGTCTTTATCTTTGAGGTACTCGTAATCGATGATCTTTTTTGACCATTTTGAAGTAATCGTCTGATGTCAATCTAACAAACTTCCACTGTATATAGCCATAGTAAAAAAATTTTTTAACGATATTGACGATATACTATATATTCTTAAAAATATAGGATTTTAGTGCGTATTATATAATATACTTAGAAATAAAAGATTGAACTAATTTCTTGTTAGAAGAAGGATATTAATCAAATTTAGAATCATTTGTGTACCAAATGAATTACATGTGTGTGTTCCTTTTTTGGAAATTTATTCAATAAAAGAAAAACTTTATAGCATTTGAGAGCGTAATTGAAGGCATAAAAATAGAATAAATAATGATATGAATCGTTTTAATATTATAAGGCAATATTTGTGGGATGATAATAATAATCATAAACTAAGCAAATAATTTAGAACATGTGCAAGTCTCTTTGGAATTATCTAAAATGTTTATTAGGCTTTAAAAAATAGGAAATATTATAATTTACGATTTGTCTATCACTGATTGGTTTTATTTTAATATACTATTAGTCTCCTTCATTATGCGAACTGCTCTACAACCAGTTATAAGGTACCACAAATTACACGATCACATATAATAATAGGTGATTGATATACTGAAATGAGTAAATTTTCAGTGACATTTCATCGTGGTAGAAATGATGTGGGGAACGTTTGTCGAGTAAATTGGAATCTGGTAACTTATGTCCCACTTTTTAAACTGTTACTGCAACCTTAGATCACTTTAAACCGAAGAAATATACAAGTTCAATGAGAGGAAAATGGTAGGCACTCCATTAAGTATGACATAAAAAACACTTCTACATCTGCATAATGATGGTGATTAAATCCTTAGTTACCTAGATTATTATTATGCAATAAACCGACAAATTCGACAAATATCCTCTTTTTACTAACGCGATAGAAATTGATATATATTGTTACCGGTGACACCACGAGAAAGTGAAGATGGGTTAAGTGGATGTTAATTCGTCACTTCATTCGGAATCTTGGAAAAAAGTGCAATTGGTTTTAAATTACAAATTTAATTATGTATGTCCATAGTTCATATTCCACTTATAGTTACTTGTGCATAAAACAAGTGGTCAGATGCAGTTTAATGCGGCATGATTATATTACTGAACATTTACATATTAATGCGTTAAACTGATCGATAGACAGATATACTAATTGACAAATAGATAGATAAACCGATAAATAGATAGACATTCATATAGACAGATCTACATAATATGTTAATCCGTCTGAATGACGGGTAGACATAGTTAAGCAGATGTTCAGATGTTTAGACACATACAGATTTACATATGGACACATAGTCATATAAACAGATAAACAGATACACAGACACACCGTCCCAGCGACAGCTAAATATATGAATAAATAGGCATAAACAGAATGAACTGACATTTAAACACATAGTTATATTGGCAGCTAAACAGATAGGTAGGCATATAGACAGATTGACAGAAAGACAGATTGGCAGATAGATATCTATCTGTATGTTTGTCAATCAGAATCTAAGCAGATGGGTAGATAGTCTAAAATCCAGATATACACAAATTCAGATGTACAGATGTTTAGACCGGCAGCTCGATAAATAAACAGATAAATATATCGAAAGATTAAAAGATAGGCTTGTATAGAAATAGATTATGCTGTCAGATAGATATATACAGATATAGACAGCGAACATTCTTACTTTAACATATGAAACATATAGTATTTATGTCTTTATTTATTTGAATAGATGGATAGACAGTTAGACATATAGACAAACAGATGTATAGACACTTCGCCACATCTAGATATATACAGATTGTGAAATCGATTTATGTATACAAATTTGTATATATTGGTAGATAAGCAGATAGCCAAACAGATAGACAATTAGACAGATTAATATAAAGATTCATTTACTAATCTCTGCAATATTTTCAGCGTGTTGTGCATACAAAATTCGATTTATCATTATTTATAACATCGACCGCTTTTTGTGCTTAAGTAACTGCAAAAATGCGGGTGATGTAATAAATAATAAAATTTAAAGTGTCACATTTACACCAAGGTTAGCATTTTAAAATTACAATTTCAAATCGTTTATTACTATAAATTGAAATGATTTGGTATAATATTGACATTTAAATTACATTGGTAAAAATTCTTCAATATGTAGCATACACCAATTAAAGTGTTCAAGAATAACTGCCAATTATAACATAATTAATTATAAAATAAGTATAATTATATATTCTATTATTTTTAATTATACCTATTTTATTTCTTAGAATCTTGTACAGTGTGTCTAAAATTACAATTTTACATATTTTACAATTTTTCAAATTCTATATACATTTACATTCTGCGCGCAGTGTTTTATTATGATATGATCAATAACATGATGTTGTAACTTAAACGACAAAAAAAAAAGAAAAGAATTTAGAACTATATTTTAGAGTAACATCACTTGGTTTAAGTGGAGAATCCTCCACCCATGCACATGCAGGATATTGACTACATAAATATTTGATATCTTACTGTTCAGCAAAATGATAAAAAGTTGAGTTTTCAATATGATCGTTGGAAACATTCAAATGGAAAGTCCTACCCCACCTGCCATATTCACCGAATATTGCTCCATCGGATTACAACTTGTTCCCATTGTTCATGGCCTGGTTGAGCTGTACTTCATTCTTATGAATAGGCTATTGTTTTGATAATGGCGGTCCAGTCGCGATGTTGCCATGAATTTCATTGGGTCTAGTGGTCGGGTGATATTCTCTTGGAGAATACCGAGAATACTGATGCGATATGATAGACGATGTGTGTATGTTGTTTAATGTGAAAGAAAAAAACCGTCAAAATTCGAGACTTGTGTTATACTTTTTGATGTGATTTTCATTTAGATGCGTATAGTATGTATGTGATAATGTTGGGATAATCAATTTTGTAGTGATAATCAATCTCGAATGTAGCTTCTGGACACCCATTTCATATGTAATAGCATTTTCATGGAATTTATAATAAACGCATATTGCAAAAAAAAAAAATAAAAAAAAATAACAGGAAAATTGAACACCACAACAATATTGAAATAATGTTATGATCTGCAATAAACTTAATTAATTGCGTCATTTTCTTTGACATTATATGGATATACTCGTAAATAAAGATAAATGATAAAAAAAAGATAAATAAAAATTAGATATAATGTAAGAAATAAAATTACTTTTAAATTAGAAAGTATATTTCGCGCTTATTGAATGAGCTATGTAATTATATTCTTGGCTTAAATATACTTTGATAATAAAAATGGTAACGATGATGATTCATAAAATCATAAAATTTGTATGCCATATTTTATCTGATTACTAAATATTTTGCTTATAAAAACATCTTAAGTTTTTCTTTTTCCATTTTGGTACTTTGGATCAAAATTCATAGAATTAACCAGAATATAATTAATTGATTAAAAATTCATTGCATACTCGCACATATACAATTTCTTAGAACCTTTCTTTTTTGATTTTTTTTTGGGCGGCCTAAATTCTACACAAATCAAATATGACTAAGAACAAGTTATTTCGGCTCCTCATTTCTGTTTAACTTAATAGTTTAATAATAATGTTTATTGCCATTCTTAAATAATACGAGCAGTAGTTTTAATCTTGTTATTATTGAAATTTGTCATAATTCTGGTCATGACATTAATAAATTGCTTCCAGACTGTGATTCGCGGATCTCAAGGAGAATATGGTCTATACCATTGTTTATAGTTTATTAAGATTTTAGCTTATAATCATAATATAGACCTTTACTCCACGCTGGAGCATAGGACATCAACGAACAACCGTCATTGTTTACGATATCTATCCAGCTCCTTCAATTCACTCCATCCACATTCACTGGTACTAGCCGCCTTAATGACAGTTCTTTTCTACGTTGTTTTTGGACGACAGGATCTTCTATTATTCTTCGTATTGTAATAGAAGAGGTACTAAATGAAGCGTTGATCACTTAGCCACACAAGCAATTTGGTTTGAACATTGCAAAAACCATAATGCAGCTCATTTGACACAATCATTTTTATAAAATCACATTCCACAGTTATTTTCTTTGCTACAATGGCCACCATAGTTATCAGATTTTAATTCAATTGAATTCTTTATATGCTTCATTTTGGAAGCTACTAAGAAATAGCAAAAAATGGAAATGCTGGTAACGAATTACCTATACACTCACATTCGTACAACGTGCGATGTATTTATTGGACTATTTGATGACATTATCCGCGGCATAGCTGACCATATTGAACAGTTAAGATATTTTTCATGAAATTTAACGTATATTCAACGTTGTCTAAAAATGTTAAATAAAAATTGTCACAATTGACACAACTACAGCATATTTAATAGGTGACACTTCGTGTGACGGTCCCCTTTATATGTTTATCTATATTTTGCTTTCCTTAGAATTTATAAAGTAGACTGAATAGTAACTGTGAAATCCAATATATCTTTCGATGATATCTGCGAACCTGTGGCAGTTTCTGAAATGTCGATATTTTATATTTGAGAGATTAGGGAATGGGATTGCGTAGTTTGATACAGTTTTTTATTTATTTATATGTTGCTGTTGCATTCTATATATATATATATATATATATATATTATAATTGTTTTTCTATTCTGTTCTATGGTATACCGTGAAATATTTTTATGTGTCATGTTTTCTGTGATATTAGTGTCAGATATTAA